>JAQIXG010001920.1:0-19539 GCA_034700105.1 Oconnorella tubifera | reverse complement strand
CAATTTCTATAAATAAGGTCAGAAATGTTTGCTAGCAAACATAATTACAAATCTTTGTTTCTTGCATACCGGCATTAAAATCAAACAATGGTTCTTACTGTCAATCCTGCCCAGTATCCGACCGAGACAGCATCAGATTCTGCCGTATCGAGAGCTGTGATGATTATGTTCATAATTAACGCGATGATCCCGCAGACTATCATAGCCACACTCGTCTTTGTAAATTTTTTAAATTGCTTTTCTACCGTGTAGGCATTCGGGAGATCTGCCCGTGCTTGCACAGGCTGTTCAATCGAGATCAGTATCGGGCGAGGAGCATCGGGCTCCTTCGCGGACACAGTAGCGGGCAGAGTAGCAGTCTGTATAGCGGGCTGGGTCTCAGGCTCGACAGTCGTCATGACTAGCAATTAGACCTACTGCTAAAACATATACTTTTTGTAGTGTTGTAGTTTGTTTTTGTTGTGACCAAATTGATCTATGTCTGAGAACTAGACTACAAAAAGTTAAATAAAAATGATAGACAGAAGAAAAGAGAACGAAAGTCAATTTCGAGTAAGCAACTCAAATATAAAGTTTCGTGAATCGCAATTAATGCTTGTAAACAGGCTGTGACTCAATTACTCTATACTCTTATGAAAAATATGATTGGAACATGGGATCAAGAGAAGGTGGTGCAATTAACTGTCTTTTTTATTGCTCTCTATTGTTCTAATAAATTAGTTCGATCGTTTTAGATCTCAACGTTTGATTGGCATTCTGTCGCATTTGATTAGATTTGACGTATTCTGCATTATTCAACTGTTTTGGTGCTTAACACATTTAAATATAGTTTTTGGATGACATCTATCGTCGTAGTGTGGTCGCTTTCTATCGCGTTGCATCACTCTCGATTACGTTTTAACACACATTCGATCGTCTATAGATACAGATATCAGCAAGAAGATCAAAAACCAGACGCATACTAAAACCAGACGCAAAACTAGTATTATTCGTGCAGTTTCTAAATATAGGCTTAAAGGACACCTAAAAATAACTCTGCACAAACTAATTCTTGAAATGTTTGAATTGTTAGGGTAATAATTACGATTACGGTTAGGGTTAATCCTATAGCCTTAACCTTAAGCATTGCTCATAAATTTTAAAGAACTATTTTTAGACGCATTATCTTAGACGTTATATTTAGAAACTGCGTGAATTAAATTAGAGTACGACAATATGTCAATCGAACACAATTAGTTATGATTATAATTATAAGATATTAAAGTAGCCTACTTTTTTACATAATATCATACGAATGCAAATTTAATAATTATTGCAGGAATGACACAGGCCTATGTAGTTTGCTGCAAGTAAAATGTAAATATCTTTATAGCAACAATGACAAATAATTATTCGACGTCATAGAATTCAGAAGAATTTGTAATAAAGTCATTAATGAAGGAATGAAATACTTTGACTACTATATAATGTGTTATTGAAATATTTAATTAATAGATCAAATAAATTAGTGAATAAAATTGAGTCAATTATTACTGAAAGTAATTTTTTCCTACTTTTTTTACACCTAACATCGAAGCAATCAGTAGCAATCCGTTGCAAGTAACATGGTAGCGCTCAATATTTAAAATCAGGGAAGGTTATGATTTCTTATTTGAATTATCTGATTTATAAAAAATATCTGATATATATAAAAATGACTTATAAGTTATAAGTATAACACAATAGGTTGTCATAAACTTATGCTAAAGGAATGAAATAAATCAAAACAAGACGCAAGTGCGAAAGATATTTTTACTCCGTAGTGGTAGGCCTATCATTCAGCTGCAGCAATCTGCTGAGCCCGCAACGCTGCCTGCTCCGCTTTTAGAGCTGGGCTATCGATTGATAGGATAGGCCAGTAGGCTATCCCACGTCACGTGACTGTGGAAAATATTATATAGCTGGACTGCACACACAAAACAACATGTTTCTGTTTTTATTGAGGCAGGATTTCGCTGGTCAATGAAATCTATCATTAGATTTGGTACAAAATAACACAGCAATGTAATCTGATTTTGAGTTAAAATTACATGATTTTTCATTGCTATCATTCAAATAGTTAAATCTCTATAATAACAGCCTTGTAGACCCGCTATAATTTAGCTTGGTGTATGCCTGTTTATATATCAACTAAAGTTTCATAGGCAACAAGTCATAAAGTGGCATGGTATTATCAGATATGTTCTAATGATAAGGCATGGCTAACACGGATTATTGAAGCTAAAGATAAACGCCAATTTATATTCAGAGCCAAGATAAGTCTACGCTCTGATAACATTAAATTATACACGTTAAACAGAGTCTGACTTTTTTGACAAATGGACATCGATCTTGAATTATCAAATACTTAAGGTAAATTATCTGGTCATAAAGTAGACCAGTATAGGCCTATTTGTAAGCTGTTGGATTGACGGTCAAGGCACTAAGCGCACATTTAGTATCGGTTTTTATGAGAGAGTCGGTGATTTGGGATGACTTTGATCAGAAGCTGAAGACAAATGGATAGTCTAACGCCTAAGCAGCTGGCAACATTGAATGAGGTTACTTTCAGCTCATATTTAAACTGATAAAAAAAATCAATTTTTGTGTAATTAAAAATGAATAGTGAATTCATCTTAAAAAATACTGGGAGGGGGGCACAATAGAAATTTTTAGAGGGGATAATTAGCTAAAAAATCATAATGTTTTTAAATAAGCAAGGGTATAATCGTTTATAATTAGTGTTAAACTTAATTATTAAAAGTTGTAAATATAGATTTTATATATAAAACATTCAGTACTTTTGTTGATAAATATTTAGCCTACTAAATAGAAGTCAATAATCAATAGATGAATAATGTAAATGCTCTTAACACGTTATTATTTTTTCAGTTTAAGTTGAACATAAAGGATCTTAAGTTACCAAATCCTGAAGACGATTACATAGTGCGATGGCTAATTGGTTAGTCCATAACTTATCAAATACTTTTTCCATATTTTTCAGTTAATGATTTCAAATTATGACTGTTAGTTTGTATTACAGTAATAAATTGTAGTCAATGAATGTGAATGCACAACCACATTCGAAGCGAGATATTCATTTAGAAATAGTACTAGCATTTTATTCCTGCAAAAACTCAGTATATATTTTTTAATTATAAATTTTTATGTTTTACACCAAAACTAACTTTAACTTTGGTTAAAGTTGGTTATTTTTTTGTGGTTGATCATTGAAACTAGTCTGCTTCATGATACTATATTTTTTTTGCAGCTCGAGAATGGGATTTGAAAAAATCAGAGAAAATGTTACGAGATGTGAGTTTTAATTCTAACATCTAAGACTACTTATATACTAATCTCTCAATTTTGACATGTATCAAATGTAGACAAAATGGCAAACATATAATGGTACATTTACTTAATATCCAGAGTATGGAATGGAGGCGACAATTTGGAGCGGATGGTATACTAGAGAACTGGAAAATTTCCGAAGTTGGTGCTAAGTATCTTCCAGGTGGATATTATGGTCGGGATAAATTAGGTCATCCCATTTGGTACGAGCTTCTTGGATTGATTGATATGAAAGGTAAAAGTTTTATTTTATTGGATGACATTTTTTATATATTTCATATATTTCTTTAGTTATTTCGCAATCATTGTATACGTGGTTGTGAAATACAGAATGTACAGCTTGCGAATAGGAAGGCTTTAGTTAAAATCATAGCCTATAGATATATGAATCTGTGTCAATTTTTATTGTAAGTTTAATTGATTTATACTTATTAATCAATTAATTTAAACTGTTGTGTATGACCATACATGTATATCATGATATATAATACTTTATGTTTAATGATTTTAATCTAGTTAGCATTGTGTATTAATGGATCGATTGCACTATAATCGCAGATAATATCAATTTTTCAAACAGGATTTCATATCATACCTGCATAATCTTTAATCTATGAGTTTAGTTAGTTTGAATAAAAGTGATTTAGGCTATAATAGTGATAAATATGCATTTATTTTGTCTAGGGGTTATGTTTTCAATTCCAAAGAAAGAAATCATTAAATTTCGGATACAGGCAACTGAACACCTATTTGAGAATTTATTTCCTCAATGCAGTGCCTTGGCAAGTTTATATTTTGTGTGTTTTTACATTTATTTTTATATTAACAATAAATCTATAGTAAGAAAAGATATACATAATGTAGACTTAAGCTTGGTTGTCAATTAATTTTCGGTAGAATTTCAGTGGCGAGAGAGATTCTTTCAAATGAAATAAATTCTATGCTGATGAAAATTGAATTGGATTTATCTATGAAATTATTTAGTATAGAGATTTATTATGAATGAATGATAACATCCATTTTTCTTATTAGGATCTTCATTTAGATTACTTTAATGTAATATTGTTTCCTATATATACATTTTTCTAGTTACATTTTTACTGCATTACTCGATTCAACTTCTTGATAATTGTTTTATGACAAATTTTTTTAAATTATGATGGTGACAATCCAGTTGATTGAAAAAAATTACAAAAAGATGGCAGGTATGATTTAGTATAGTGATTGACAATTCTTGTAATAGGTCAGATTCAAATACTGAAATTAATTGAAGAATATTGTAAGTTATTCAACTGAAAGTTTATTTAATATATTAATTTAAAGTTTTGTATTTTACAGGCGGCTAGGAAAATTGGTCAGTGTGTTTACATAGTAGATATAGAAGGAATTGGATTAAAGCATATCTGGAAGCCAGGTTCTTTGTTTCTCCATTTTTTCAAATTTTTTGTATCGACTCTTATCAAATATTATAATATTATGAAATTTATCTAATGTTGCGTTCGTTAAATTTCAGTTTGTACAAGAATCTAAAGAATTGTGTACACTGATTGAATTTAAACAGATATGATATTTTGTTCAGAAACTTTTACAAATCTTAAATTTATACTTATCTGTTTCAAGATATGTAATTTTTTTTTAAATTATTGGTTTAGCTCTGGACGTCTACACTGAGTTATTAGCTCTTGTTGAGGCGAACTATCCAGAAGCTTTATACTGTGCTTATATCATTAACGGTAAGATTCTATTAACACATGAATATTTTACCCTAATTCGAATGTATTCGAAAAATTTGTTTTAATTTCCGATTTTTGATAGTTTTGCATTTTTTTATATACTATAATTTTTATGTTTTCGTTATTGATAATTTGATAGCTATAGCTTGATTTTAAGATCTATTTTGTGTATAAAGTACTGAATACATTTTAATGGTATGATTATGACATATAATATATTAGGTCTATTAAATTTTGTGAATAATTTTTTTATACTTCCTAGTAATTTGAAACAAGAAGTAGGTTTAAATATGCACAATTGGTAGCTGAAATAAATTGTTTTCTAGATAGATATTGTTTTTCTTTCATAAACTAGGAATGATACAATTTTATCAGTAATTATAATTGATTGATTTTTTTATCTTTGAGAGTGGATTTATTTTGGATAACCATAGAGTAGAATCTCTAAATCAACCTGATAAAATAAGGCATAAAATCATTTTACTTTAAATTTTCTACCTTTGACATATTTTATGCAGAAAAACGTTTAATAAAAGAGATCAATAAAGAATGAAAACAAAATTATCATCTTAAAATGTAGCTCAATTATTGTTTAGAATCAATGCAGTAAAACGAAAATTATATTTTACAAAATTATAGAAAATACTATAAAGCTACAGAGTTATGCTTTGAGTGTTTGTTTTGTATGTATTATTGCATGTATTTTGTATTAGCAAATCGACTGTTTCCACTCTTATACAGTTTGGTTAAGCCATTTCTCGCTGAGAATACTCGAAGCAAAATTAAAATTCTTGGACGTGCGTATTATTCTTCATTTGATTATTTTCTTTAGTTATCAAATTATGTAATATACAGTCAAATTATTCTAATTATTGATTCATCACAAAATTTGGTTGTAATTATTATAATTATTGAATATGTAGCAGTTCTACTAATTACTGCTATTTCATAATTATTTATAATGCAATAATTAGTCATTATAATGTATCCGGGCGTATGGAAAGATTGTTTTGTAAATTTAAGACATTAGAATTCTTATATATTTAGCAACTTGTTATATATAATTTACTTTTTTAATATTTAAATTTGAATTGGATCCAAATTATTATTGCCCTGATTCAAATAATTTAGATAAAGCAGATGAAGTTAGGAAACATACAAACAACACCGAAATTTAGTTTTGTGTAAAATATTACATTATTTTGCATTATTTCTGATTAGCCAATTGGAAGCAGTCATTGTTAAAAGATATTGATGCTGACCAGTTGCCTGTATATTATGGTGGAACTGCCACTGATCCTGATGGTGACCCTTACTGTAAATCTAAAGTAAGCCAAAATGTAGCAAAACAATCGCAATGCTTTACAATTTAGTTACTGTTCAATTGTGACATTTCTGATTTAATTCAGCAAGTTTTCCGTCCATTTTTGCTTGAGCATTATTTTTCTCATTTCTTGATTAAATCTTTAATAAATTCTTTACTTTTATAATGTTTTTGAGGTTGGTCTATTATCAGAAGCAGAAGATTTTATAGCTGTAATATCAATCAGAACGAAAATCTATTGGCTTTAAGTCACACAGACGAGAACGAAAATTGTATTCAAAACTTCTAAAGTATTAAAACTTGTTTGTTTTTTTAACTTATCTATTTTGATCAATAGTTTTCATTGCTTACTTTTATTGTAATTTTTATTAGATTTGTCGAGGGGGACCAGTTCCAGAGAAATATAGAATGAAGACGGTTAACAGTGACAATGTGAATTTAAACAATTTTTTGTCAGTCACTGTCGCGAAGGGTGCGTCTGCTCTGTTCGATTACAAAGTTGAAACACCAGGCTCCGTTTTGAGGTAATATTGAATGTGAGAACTGAATTTTAAATAAAAATTGCAGTAGCTATTTTGTTTTAAGAGTGTTTGAATTACTTTTAAATGAAACGTAATTGATATTGTTAAATCACACTTACTAGATAGAATATAATAAGAAAATTAATATTATATCATTCAGACCAAAAGCGTTTTTGGTTTAGGATTTGATATTTGTTCGTGCAATGTTTCAGTTGGAATTTTTGGACGGACGACAAGGACATTGGCTTTGCTGTATATTTGCGGACCGGTGATGAGAAACAAAAGGTTGAGGACATGATAGAAGTGGTAGCCAATCAGCGAGTCAATAGTCACATGGTCCCAGAAGCCGATAATATTGTTTGTGAAAAAGCTGGAACCTGTAAGTTATTTTGTTTCTTAATAAGCTAAAAAACTTATCACTTGTGAAAATGTTATACATGGTAATTGTTAGTTACTGCATTTTGCAAATGGTTCTGAATGTAAGATAAATTACTAAGTTTCAATTTTTGCTACATTTATGAAATCGGTAAATAGTTTGATAACTAAATTCAATGAGACTCGAATAGAGTAAAACTAGATAACTTTCAGTTCTTTTGAGTTTTTAAAAAGAAACACAATGCAAGAGAAAGATGAGTTATTTTATTTTAGAAAATGTTTTTTTGTTATTTGCTTTCAACAGATGTCGCTCGCTTTGACAATTCCTACAGTTGGATCAATTCAAAGAAAGTTTCTTATTTAATCCAGATTCACATTCCTGACATGGGGAAAGAACTGCAGCGTGTAGATTCTACAAACTTTTAAGTTTAAGCAGAAAACTATTAGAAAATTATTAGATTATATTTTAATATTGAAAAAATAGTTATTAGATATTATCTATTTAAATATTAGCAATTAGAGACAATTAGTGAGACAATTAGTAAAAAACTCGTCATACACCGTGATATACTTATTGTTACTTTTAGATTATTTTAATTTGTTCAAAATAAGTTTTATTAAATATGTCTTATTGTATGAATTGAATTGCAGTTTGAAGTGGTCTCAATTGTTTGACAAATTCATTTCAATTCTAATTGACAAATTTATATCATTATTAATGCAATGGCTTTTAAAATTTTAAAATGGAAGATTTTGAAATACTGTCGAAAACCGCATTAAATAAGATTTAAAGGACTGTGTTATTTAATGTTGTTGTCTGTTATTTAGTAAGCCTATATATAATCACTGTTTTTACTTTCTCCAGAACAGTCGACTAAAAAATGTAAAAATGTACATGTACTCTTATTATTTTGATATATATATATATAATTTCAAAATCAATTATTATCAATATATTGGAATAATTTTAAATATTAGTGTCTAATAATTACACCTCTTATTCTCATGGCTTTAATTTCGAAAATGATTAAACTTATATAGGCCTAGGCTTATCACAACAGAATTGAGTCAACTCGTATCATTGATTCATTTATTTTATTACATAAAAATGCACAATATATATACTCTATTTATATGTTAAAAAGCATTTTTTGACTAAAAAGAAGAAAACAATATAGGCAAACTCTACAGATTCTTAATGAGCATAATTACAAGGCTTAATTACTGCATGTATTCTCGTTATGTTGTCGTAGAAGCAACAGTGAAATATACTAAACAAAATTTCAATTTGAATTTTAAAAATCAATTAAATTTTTTTCTAATAAAGGGGAAAAATTGGCAAAAACTTTCCCCAAAAACGGATTATGACATTTAATATATTATTATAGATATTGAATAATAGTTGATATAAGCGATATTATTTTAAATAACTTCAGATTATATTCGATAAGAATCATTGAGCGAAAGTCATTGTTTGAGACGTTTCAACAACTCTTATCTGAGCGTAAGTCATTGAGCTCTTTTATCGAATGAAAATTAATGTTGCATCAAAATCTATTCTTAGATTATATTTAATAAATAATTGCATAGCCTCGAAAAGTTGACAGTCCTACCTGATAGTAAGAAAACTACAAGCCTAACTAATTTTATAATCATTTATTTTCTGGGAGTCTTTTTTTTAGCAAAGATAACAAACATCATTGCTGTTGAAGGTGTTACCTGGTACGATATTTTCTTATAAACGTAATGTGTGTTTAAATTGACGAAATTCAAATTGAAAATTTGTTGTCACATTTGAAGATAATACTAAGTATTTCGATTGCAGTTAGTAAAGTATTAAATAATATTTATACTGTAGAATATTCTGTATATTGTTTGATATATAATAGCTTTATTAACCTCAGTTATTGTTTGCAGTATATATTATACAAGGTAAGCCTACTCGATCTGATAATGATAGTGCCGACATTACATTGAAATACAATTTTAAAATTACTGGTTGCAGTGTACAAATATCTTATAAGAGTACATCACGATGGAGAGTAAAGACGGCATATTCGATCTTCTTGCTAATCTTTCTCCCAAACAAAGACATCTGCTTGAAGAGGTTTGAAGTTCTTAAATAGCAATAAGTTATTTTTAATTATTTATTTAATGCGAAAAACGCAGTGAACTTCAAATATGCACTCAGTAATGAGTCACATTGCACTGATTTGGTCAGTATTGTATTCAAAATATCTCCCAATTCATAAACACACTTTAAAATCAAAATAACGTTAGTAGGCCTAAAATAAATGTTATCAAAGTTAAACTCGAGGTATAATTGCAGAGTAATAGAACCTGAAAATGGTCTCTTGCTGTTGGGAAAAACATTCCCATGAAAAAGTTGAAGTGACGTCCCTGTATTAAAACGTAATACAAACAACATTCATGTCAATGAAATGGGCTTATATCATATATTAATATCGTATAAATAGGCCCTACATTCAAACATAAATACAATTCAAAAAAGTCACTTTCTTATTGAGACTCTCTGGAAAAGTCTTCAGTGTATGAAAGTGTTCAATACCATCACGGTGAATATACTGCATGTTCATAAGTATACATAAATACATTCTTCTTAATTAAATAATACAAATTGTAGGCTTAAATGCTACTGATAACTAATTACAGTTCAAGAGGAAAGTTGAGAATGTTGAGAAGCCATTATCCGATGACGATTTTTTTGTTCGATGGTTAATAGGTTGGACTTTATGTTATGCATTTTAAATTTAACAAATATTATTGTAAGCATATTAATAACATAAATACTATATTATTAATCATCCACATAATGAACCCACTAACAAATATTATAGGCCTAAGTGGATGTTGCCGCAATTAGTGTATAGCCTATAATTAGTGTTATGAATTTTCAATTTTTTTAAAATGAAATTCAGTTGATTATTAGCTAAATGTCTTAAAGATATAAGATTGAAATGTAACTTTTACATTTTGTAATCTTTAGCTCGAGATTGGGATACGGAAAAGGCAGAGAAAATGTTTCGAGATGTAAGTTATATTAATGTATTAATTAATATATAATTATGGGCATAATTATTAATTTAATATGCAACTAGATATATCACATCATCATTTGTCAGAATTATATTAATGAGACAAAAAAATTCACTTTGAATTAGTTAATTAATTAATTAAGGTAATTAGTACTAAAATAATACTTCTATGTGTAAATTCAGTCATTGACAATAGTTGCTGCAAGGATTAAATGTTGTTATAGACATTATTTCTATTATAAGTCCTTAAAATAATATTGATGTAAGGTATCCAAATAGTAAATTTTTTGTAATTTGCAAGCATTAACATTTATGAAAATTATCAACGGTTAATTGAACTTTTGATGTACTACATATTATGACTTTGATAATTTAATTATGAAAAACTATTCTATATATTTTTAAATACTATTATTTCTCAAATTATAATCACGATTGTGATTAGAATCACTGTTTAAACTAGAGTTATCTTTAGGGTTCACTGTTATTGTAATTATGACTAAGTTTTGGGTTGAATGGGATTAAGGATATTAAATTAATTATCTGGGTTGCATTAATTCGCTTTATCGTGATACCAATGCTACATTGGTTTGATTCAGAGTATGGAATGGCGAAAGAGACTGGGGATGGATGATATTTTAGACTGGAAAGCGCCCGAATTGGTGAAGAAGTACTTTGCTGGAGGGATTTATGGTTTTGACAAACTAGGACATCCAGTTTGGTACGGGCCCGGTTGGGCGTACGATATAAAAGGTATCTAAGAAAAATATATTTTATGTCTTCATTACTGTCATAACAAGATTTCAATCCATGTATGGGAGGGCATATATGTTATCAATCGGACAAATTATGTCATTTTCAAATAGTTTAATTTATATTTAGTACATATATATTTTTTAAATTAAAAATAATGATTATAATAGGGAATCAAATTCTGTATATTTTTTGATCTTTGCAGTATGAATGTATTTTGCTTTTTATTGTTCTTTGTACACTAATCATTATTATTTCATTATCTAATCTATTTGCATAATCTGTTTAGTTATACCATGTGTGTGAGAAAAAGTTGCCTATTGCAACTTATATATTCAAAATAAGAATCATGTATAATATAATATATCATGTATAAGAATGGATGAAGGTATATTTTTATTTCTGTTAATAAATA
Organism: Oconnorella tubifera; assembly: GCA_034700105.1. Taxonomy (NCBI): domain Eukaryota; kingdom Metazoa; phylum Annelida; class Clitellata; order Enchytraeida; family Enchytraeidae; genus Oconnorella; species Oconnorella tubifera. The sequence goes on along the minus strand of JAQIXG010001920.1, from coordinate 7,993 downwards.
CTTTTCATGAATTCCTACATAGGTATTGTAGCATCGATGAACAAAAAGGATATTATAAAGAATTTACTGCAACAAATTGAATATGGACTTAGAGTCTTGTGTCTAGAACAATCTTTGAAGGTAGTTATGTGATTTGTTTAAAATATATTTACAATATATTTTTAAATAGGCGAAATTACATGCACGCAGTGACAAGCATTTTAATAGTATAAGTAACAAAAATTAAATGTAAAAGTATAGATTTGATCGACCTGTATAGATTTGATCGTAAAAATAATAATATGTTAATTAAATTCACATCAATTAGCAGAATGCAAACTGAAAAAATATGTGAAGCCTACAAGAAATTAAGACATTTACAGCAATCTGAAATGAGATTATGAATCAATATTAAGTTGTTAAATTAGTATGTTGTTTTTAGTGCGGAAGATTGATTCGACATTGCGTCATCATTTTAGATGCAGAAGGATTGGGTATAAAAGATTTATATAAACCTGGTAACAATAAATTTGCTTTTAATTACTAAATTGTTATGTCACAATGTGTGCGTGTGGTTCTGTGTGCTTAACTTAATGTGTGATTATGGTGATTGAATGAGGCTTAAAATGTAATAGGTTTAGTTTGCAAGAGGCTTATTCAAATATTATACTCATAGTTTTGATATTGTACAAAATATCACAAGATATGTGAGAGAATTTCTCATAGCATAGATTCAGAATATTTAGTATTAAAATATAAACAAACAAAAACTGTATTAATATTCTAATATTATTTATGTCTATTTCTTTGCTCTGTGTTCATTCAGCATTGGACATTGCTGTTGACCTGCTGAAAGTCCTTGAAGCAAATTATCCCGAAGGTCTCCATCGTATATACTGTATCAATTGTAAGAATATTAAATATCACTGTTAACAGTGTTGCTTAAACTAATTTTCAATAGTATTTACTATTTAATAATAGTAATACTCTTTAAAAACTATTTAAAATACTCTTTGACTTCCACTATTGCTAAGTATTTAACATTGCAAATACTTACTGAAAAGTATTTAAAATACTAAATATTTATTGGTATGCATGAATGACTAATTCAAAGAATTTAGATAACTACATACGATATAGAGTATGTTTGAAATAATCTTCAATGCTTTGCCACCGAATCTTCATTGATAGCATATTAGATAACAAATAAAGAGTTAAAAAGTTTAGTTGAGTTATCAATTGTTTCTTTCGTTTCAGGCAATGTTGTGGTTCCTATAATTTATAGCATAATGAAACCTTTCATTGCACCTTCTACACGGTCTAAGATATGTATTCTTGGAAGTGGGTTATATAATTATTCCTTAAAATTAACAAATGATTTATTTTATGAATATTTTGTAATATTGTAATGCAGCATGAAATCAACAAATGCATAAAGTAGAGATCAGAGTGAAAATGCTACCAACTTTTAATATTTGTAAAACTTAAACCGCTATATATACATGCATGCTATTATAATTATACTTAGGAAAGTTGTCATTGAAAAGTATTCAATTAGATTATCCTAAACACCTCATTGAAACTAAATATCGTTGAAACAAGTCAACTCTCCTATTTTTCTTTAATACATTTTAAGTACAGTTATATATTTTAATAATTACATTATGTTGGTATTGTTTTATGCATATATACTTATATTTATATTCTTTATAGTTATTTACATCATGTAGAATCTACATGATGTAAATAATGATGTAAATAATTGATGTATTATTGATTAAAAAAGTAGTTTTAATCAGAGTTTCATAAATGAAATAAATCAGGCAACTGGAGGACCGTATTGCAAGAAAACATAGATGTAGATCAGATTCCAGTTCATTGGGGAGGAACAGCCAGAGATCCTGACGGGAATCCATATTGCCAGTCCAAGGTTTCATTCAGATTATTTAATTAGAAAATTTATTCATTTATTATTTTTTCATCTTGTATTACATAGCAAGGCGAAAAAAGAGTATTACATTTAAAAAAATATATGACAATATACAGTACAGTACATAATAAGGCAAAATTGTAATCTTACACTACTGTTCAAGACTGTGAGAATGTCTGCAATATTAGATCCTGGAGATATTTAGTCAAATTAATTGTCTTTACTTGATTTTATTAACTTTACTGTTATATGGATCCTGCTTGTAAGCTGTTATTGCAATTTAGTGTTAATAGCAATAGTATTCAGAAATAATTAAATGCAACACATTTAAACATGCTCGTTATTGAATAGTTACATTTTTAGTAAGTTGTTTATAATTGGAGATCTATAATTTTAAGACTTAACTTATTTCCAAAAATTAACAAACGACATTTTTGTTAAATTTTAGATTAATCTGGGGGGTAAAATTCCTGACTGTTACCTTTTTGACTATCGAAATCCTGATAAAATGGACCTCGATAAGTTTTCAAAGGTAACTGTTAACAGCGGATCTAAAGTACATCTGGACTTCAAAGTTGATCAAGCAGGATCAATGCTCAGGTTTAGTTACTGTACAGTGTACATCGAGTTCATATCATTTCGCTAATTAAATAAATTTGGGCTGATGTAACATTATGCAACAAAACAGAATTTAAGAACGCTGCATCAGCCAGGCAGTCGTTTCCTGTGTATATGTATTATATAAAGTACAGTATATATATAATATTCAATTACTGCAATGATTCAACGTAAATAACAAAATATAAATAATTAATATGTGGTTAATATAAATATAACCAAACTACCTTATATAAATATAAATAATTATATAAAACATATTACTAATTATAATAAAGCATAAACATATTACTTTAAGAATATAAAATTCTTGATGTTAAATAAGTGTTAAATATTGCTTAAATAAATAAATATAATATGTTGTGTGTGTTTGATTGCATTAAAATAAATAAATCTATAATTAATAATTGTTAATACTAAATAAATTTATGATGTTATTATTTAGTTGGAATTTCTGGACAAAGGATAAAGATATAGGGTTTGGGATTTTTTTTCAAACTGGAGATACTAAACAGAAACGTGAAGAAATGCTCGAAGTGGTAGCATTAGAGAGAGTAAACAGTCACATGGTTCCTGAGAATAGTAACTTGAGTTGTGAAAGAACAGGAATTTGTGAGTCCATATAATTATACAGTTTATATTAATAGTTCATAGAATTTTATTACTTTAAAATTACATTTACAATCTGATAGATACAACAATTCATATAAAACAAACAACGCTATGGATAGTTTGGTGAAAGCAGAAAATATCTCAGATAAGGTTAAAATTTCAGTGAAACAGAAAAAGTGGTATTTATAACTACAAATTTGTAGTATTTATACGCACTGTTTGTTAATAATTAAAAATATGTAATATCTATCACATGATATAGCGTGAAAACTCATGTAAACTATATAGCGTTAATAATATAATATACAAAATTGTTATTAATTTTGTTTGTCTGTTAGATGTGATTCTCTTCGATAATTCATACAGCTGGACGAAATCAAAAAAAGTTTTCTATTTGATTGAAATAACAGAACCCGATATTACATATAATTCTCAACAACCTCTGTCAATAAAACTGTAAAATTATTATTTAGTAAATTATTTTCTGTTTTTAAGTGAACTTAATAAATTAAGCGCACTAGAATAAATATAATACTTGTGATATTGCGCTCGCGCTGCGTAACATGGAATTGTAATCAGTTCAAATCAGTTCGACAAATGTTTTAAATAATTGTGAAAGAGCTCTAAATTATTAAACAAAGTCGAGAATTGTAATAATCCTGACAGTCAATAGCGTCGGAAACTTCCTAATAAACCGCATTGATGTAGTATTTTATTTCATTATTGATTTTTGGAGTAAAGGGGAGCATCACAAAAGAAAACGCGGTTGCCTTGCAATTAGAATAATTATTATTTTTTCTCTCGTCATCTGTTTATTTCAGGAGACCGTAGCTACGTGTTCATAATAGGAGCAACTGCTGTTATAAATTGGATAATAACATACAACAGAGTTAGTCTTTATAATACGATTAATATCTCTTAGAAAATATTATATTTCGAATTTTTTAATAGATCGATAAAGTGTAGTACATAGAGGATTATATTAATAAAAAAGTTTTATCATGTAATAGGCTTATTGTGACAAATACTTGAGAAACATAAACACAGCGAAATATACATATAACTAAAACTTGAAACTCTCATACAATAAGATCAGCGTTTTCATATAATATTTCCAGCAGTGCAAAAATGTAAACTGTAATCCTTGTATTTAACATGCAAACCGCTTAGAAATAATTAAAATTCTTTAAAATTCTAAAATAATAAAATCGTACAGATTATAATGAGGCTCGGGTAATTAGATGAAACACCTGAACCTGACCAGAGCTGCCTGCTTCCTGGCAGATCTGATTTCCGCAACAGCTTGAAATAGCTTCTTGAATATAATATCCAGCTGTTGTAAAGACATGATTTGCGAGCAGTTTGAGCTCATCGAGCATCTTAACGATGAGAAAGAAAAAGAAGAAGACAGTCTAACGGTGTCTCGAGACACTAATGAACTCGTCTTCGTCATCGACGCATGCGTCAGATCTCTTCGTACGATCATTGAATATGCCGATGAAATACAGTGAAAGTTTCTATTAGAAGATCTGAAATTCTGATAAAACGATGTCGTCTATGCATATTCATTAGAGGAAAATCATGACGAATTAACAAAAACTTTAAGATTAGCCTGAAGTTTACGGTTGAGATTAGATACATTCTATTCTTAAATCTTAGCAGCAAAATATAATCTTATCAATTTAGCAAAAATTTAATATATCAGCGTATTAATTGAAAGAATAACGCTTGGTAAATTCTAATCCCAACTCCTAAACGTGAACTCCTATAACATTTGCAACGTATTATATCAAAGTAATATCTATTCAAAAACGTTGTATTTTCAAATACAGTTTGATGAGCGTCAGAAATCAGAAGCATGCGTCGACGCAAAGCTCAGTACGTCTAGAAACGCGTTGCGTTGCGCCTCCGCGGAATTCGATTGATTAATCAACCATTGTTAGCGAAACTGACGATTCAGTAATTCGTTGCGGTATAATATAATAATCATAAAATTAATTTTCGCTTTTAAATGCAGTTGAAAATTCAAATTGGATTTTAGTAACACAACAGAAGATTTAAGTCGAAGAGTTGCGCTGCTGTGACTTTGAATTTGAGAATAGGTAAGTTACGGAGAGTAATTGAATAGTAATAATGTTGCACTTAATGTAAGGATGAAATTATATATCTTATGTATATTTGAAAGTGATTAAAGTTATAAAAACACATTTTTTATTGCATAAAGTAAATTAATATATTTAGCGGCATCAAAAAGAGCTCAAATTTGCTACGATTTTCATCGTACAATCTATAGATGCAATATCATCTTACTTATAAGCAGGCGCGGCGCCACGAATTTAAGACTGGTAGGGTTTAAAATTAGCTTCAAGCTAAATATTGAACATTTACTAATTTTGAAAGTGATGACATTTTTTATTTTATTTTGTTAAATACTAAACTTATTATTTCACACGTGTGAAGTTCGAAAGTGATGACCTTTTCTTTGGTTATTAGACTACTACGTTTTTCACTGGCTTTCATGCAATTTCATTATGTGTCCCTCCGCGGATCGGTTCTTTCAGTGAGGTGATATAACAAAAACTGGGGGGGATATGTCCCCCCCCAGCTCCCATGGTGCGCCGCGCCTGCTTATAAGGTCTTCAAAAATTATCGAGCATAAACAATATTGTAAAAAGTTCACTAACAACAAGGCAAATGTCTGAAATATTAAACACGAAGTGAACGTCAGAAACGAATTATAAAATAAAGGCTTTTAGCTTAATTGACATTATACTCTCTAATACTTTCAGCTATGAAGCATTTTCTTGTGTTGACATTTAGATTCCGCATTAAAGTCAAATATTGACGATTAGTTACCCAAATATACATTGTAATAATAGAAAAGTACATTTAATGCATTCAGGATATAAGAACCTGTACTCGTGTTTTTTTCTTAGCACGAAATTATAATAACCTCGTTCTACAGTAATGAGTTTTCGAAAAAAAATTCTGTAATTAAACTAATGGCTTATCAGAGTCCTCTTTCTATATACCTGTGAAAATTGAAATTTGAAGACTAATTTTTAACGATTAAGCATATTTGTAAATAAATATAAGCGTCTGTTTTAAATAAATTTGTAGAAATAATAAATTTTAAAGCGGTTGCAAAGCTTTTTCCCATTCAATATTAAGCATAACAAACCTTTCTTTTATATTAACATTATTAAGCATAACTTGTTAGTAGACCTACTAGTCAAAGTATTACAATATATTTAATTAACTTTTTTAAACACATAAGTTAAAAAGTTTTGCTGATTAATTGAAAACTGATACTTTTAAATGAATTTATTCAAAATGTTGAAGTAAATTTTTCTTTTTGCAAATTTCTGTTTTGGTGAAGGAGAATAAAAATTGTGCATTATTTGTAACCAAGCAGCTTTAATAGAAACTCATGATTTTTATCCTTTGACTATTCAACGTAATCCATCTATGTTGTTGCTTATAAGAGGATTTTCATTCAATTTCTTCTGCTCGAAGAAATATCATGAATAAAATCTTTTTCAAAATGAATTTACACAGAAATCGGTTCATGTACCTATGGTAACGTGCGTCGCATATGAAAAGTATCAATTTAAAATAGTGCTGAATGTATAGAAGAAAATCATATGCATCACGTATGTATTGTTCCGAACATGTTTTATGAGATTTTGAATGAATAAATTACTTAATTACTTTCTTACGTAATCCTGTTTGGCTTTCGATTAATTATAAATCTTATTACAATAGTATCTCACTTTCTCTTGAGCAATATATTTTATTACAGTAATATAATGCAGAATGACTAGGATTGCGACTTGGGTTAGCCTTTGGAATGAGCTTCTATTAATTTGGGGTTAATTTTTTGTTAGATTAAAGTAAAAGATCTTAAAACGATCTCGGCAAGTTCTTTACCTTATAAAGTTCTGTACCTTATAAACGTTACAATATTTAACCTTAATCTAACAAAAAATTAACCCTATAATTAGGCCTAAATGAATAGAAGCTTATTAAATTCATTTAAATTCCCAATGTTAATCTTTATTTATAAATTTTATAGCATATGCGTAGGTTATCTGAATTTATTTAGTTATTTGAATTTAGTAAAGTTATCCCCTTTTGACATAAAAAGTCTCAAATCACAGCTTGTACTTTGCTCATAATTGATCATAATGTCACAAATCGAGGATAAAACTACCTTTCCTGGAAATTCGATGAGTTCTAATTAATTCGAATTAGTTATTTTTTGCTAGAAAATGAAAATAAACTGACTGACTAAAAACAAATATGAAATTACACTTTATCTTTAATTCATTAACAATAATTAGACTTTTTAAATTTTTTTTTAGTCATAGTCAAAAGAAAAACATTATTATGCCTGAAATGATGTGAAGTATATATTTTCTTTAAAAATTAACTAAACGTTACTTAGCTAAACGTAAAATAGATAAAAAAATTAATTAAATCTTAATTAGTTAAACATTAATTAATTAAACGTTAATTAATTAATAATAATATAATGTTGTATACAAGTATAGAAGAGATTATAAATAGTCGCAAAAATAAACAAATACATAAGCAAATAAAAAGTGTTCAATATTATTATACAAGGTCAGTTTGACTTAAATATGCAAACTGTATTATTAAAAGAGAATAAAAAATGAAACAGATACATTATTATACCTGTAATTTATTATTATTATTATTATTATTATTAACTTTTAAATTAAATTTTATTTATTTATTTACACCAAATGCAAACAATATATAATACAAAATTAGTATACAATACAATATTAGTCAATAACAATTCAATAGACAATAATAATAAGTAATTGA
>JAQIXG010001919.1:0-19551 GCA_034700105.1 Oconnorella tubifera | reverse complement strand
TATTTTACTTTGATTTTGATTTTCTGTTTACTATGATTGTCTACCATTTGTTTGGTCAATTAAAATCTATATATATAGAAAATGAAACCTGTACGAAAAATCTTAAATTAGAAATAAACACTAATTAGCTTTTATGTTTTCATTATCATAGGTTAACTCAGCCGTTCATCTATTAAAACTAGAATAAAATAAAGCTAAACATAGTAAAACAGTCTAAACAGAAGATACAACTTTTAATATATTGCAAATTACAAATGTACAAATATAACAAAATTGTAGCTACTCCACAATTTAATTTCGTCTCCAATCTCTTTTCAGAATTCTCACAAAAGTTTTCTTAAACTGTTGATTGGCCAACGCGTAACAGAACGGATTAATAGGACTATTTAGGTAACACAACCAGTATGAAATGTCGTATAAAAGCGGATGAACGCACCAGGTCTTATCACCTTTATCTCCGCAGAATCCTATGATCATAGAGAGGACATGCCACGGTATCCAGCACATTACAAATGCGCCAAGTATGACTGTTATAGTCCTCAGAGCTTTACGCGTACGATTATCACTCGCCATTAATTGTTGAGATAATGAAGTTCTCTGATTGTCATCGCATCCTGTTTCTTTATCCGATTGTTGTTTAAAGATATATTTAGTTATATGTTGCGCAGGTTTTTGTTGAGGATCATTCCGTGATTTTTCTTGAAGTTTCTCTGGTTCTTTTAAGAGACTGATTTCTTCTGGTTTATTTTGCTGATTTGATTGATTATTATGAGATTGATTAGTGGTAGCAGATGGTGGGAATTTGAGATTGATGTTTTTTGATTGTGGCCAAACGCAACAACTTTGCTCATAGCTAACACTAACGCTCGTATCAGCACGAGAATCAAAAGATTTATCAAATGAACAAGAAGCCGCTGAATTATTAATTTTTTGAAATATGTTAAACGAATCTAGAGGATTTAAAGTTGATTTGGTTTTGTGAAAATCAATTAGTATACCGGGATAAGCACCCTGAGTGTTTTTGAAAGTACTTGACGAATTCAGTGAAAATAGTCGCGGCGTGATTTCTTTATGTAATGAATTATTTATTCCGTTTGTATTGAATAATGGACTTGGCTTCTTCTTGCACTGATTTACTAACTGGCTTGTAATCGTTTGACATGGTGATCCTTCTAAATCTACATTATGATAAGACACAGTTTGACTTGGAATGTTTACAACTTCACTACACGGCATAGTTTCAAATACATTTTCCTGAAAAAATGGACTACTTTGCAATTCGACTGCCTGATATGTATTTGAAGAAGCTTGAAATTGAGACGATTTGCGCTGATTCATTAAAATATCTCCCTGTTGTAAATTATATTGACAGAAATTTTTATTTTCAGTTGGACTTGAAATTGGCTGATACTGTTTAATGTAATTTTCTTTATTTTGACAAGGACATGAGTATTCTTGTGATGAAATTGAAGAGCTGCGCAAGTCTATATCAGCGTTATCATCAGCGTATGATAAATCAAGTAGTAATTCGGGTAGGGCGCTTACTGCAAACATAGCAGTGCTTCTTTTACTCATATCTATCTCACCAGTAAGTTGATTACAAAAAGCACACCTCATTGAAACGCAACTTTGATCATTTCTTCTTATCCTACTCATTTCAAACTCAACAAATTTATTCTTAAAACATTTTGTGGGAGAAATGAATCTATGTGGAGACAGCTGATTGCCATATACACGCTTACAATCTATCACCGATTCAACGCCTCGTGTACCGCAGTAATTTACATCGTCATTATTCTCGCAAATATTTTCATACTGTAATAATTTATCCGACTGTTCGTGGAATTTTCCACACCACGATGATAGCGGCGAAATATTTGATACGTCATCACCATTATCATTATCATGAATATCAGCTTCTTCTTTTTGATACGCGCCCTGATATGTATCAGGAAAATTTCTAGTAGAAATCATAGGGTAAGCGTCATTTTGATCCATCAAATAAGGTCTTCGTGTTATATTTATAACTGATCCAATTTGAGTTACAGTTCTACCGGCCATCGATACGAGACAACTTAATGTTCTTTCTTTTTGGGCTGCAGATCGCCTATGTAGATCAAGGGCCACTCGATAAATACCAGTGTAGAGTACGATCATAGCCGTTAGCGTAATCCAAAAGTACACAATCTGCAGTAAGCAATTAAATAAAGCATCTTCCATATACTGAACATAACACATCCCAGACGGTACTGTTCTCTTTCCCACGAAAAACTGCCAGCCGAAAATAGACGAGAAAAACAACAACATCGGTATAATCCAAGTTAGAGATATAATCAAAAGAACTTTTCGTTCGGATCTCCATCTGCGATATTTAGCAGGAAGTTTAACTGAACAGAACCGATCGGCGGTTATACAGAAAACAGTGTAAATGGAACATAAACAAGCCGTGTAGTCAATGGATAACCAGAGATCGCATAGGTTTTCACCCAGTAACCAGTGTTTATCAGAAAGAAGGTAGATTGTGTAGAGAGGCATTGAGACTATACCGATTAGAAGGTCGCTGACTGCGAGAGATGCGATGAAATAGTTGGTTGGTTGTCGGATGTTTCTTTCGAGGACAAAAGATAGGATGACGATGAGATTCCCGCAGATTGTTAGCAAACAAATGCAGCAGGCGATGACGCCAAATATAGCTATTTGTAAGATGGTGAATGAATCGATCGTTTGTGTGTTTGGTTGAATTTGTGTTTCGTTTGAGAGTTGATTCGGTTGTGAGTTGAGTTTTGGTTGTTCCGTGAGACAGAGAAAAGACGATGTAGCAGAATCATTAATGTTGTTACAACATTCAATATCGCAAATGTAACGAATGATACTATTGTTTGATTGAATTTTGTTGATAGCATTGAGATCTAATGACTGTATTATTCTCAATTTTGTGCTGAGTGTAGTCATGTTTGAGAAAGCTGTGATGTTATTTCATAAATGTTGCATTGCATTCAATCAAGGAATCTAAATTAAATCAATTTCTCAATTGAATTAAGGCGACTGCGCACCAGGTTGATCAGTGAAATGTTGAAAATTGAGAAGCAAGATCTGAAAACATTAAAAATGTATCTTATTATATTTTATTTTAAAAACTCATTTTTTAGTATATCTTTAACATAGAATACATAAAGATAAATAAAATCAAGTTTATTCAAATCAAAGAAGCAACGTTAATTGCAATAAAAGATCTATGAGAAAACAAATTATTCCTATTATTTGTTTCTGACTCAAATTGCTGCATTTTATTTGCTTAATGATTTTTAATGGAATGAAAACGAATTATAATAGAAAAATAAATTATGAAATAAATAAGAATTCAAGCAGGATAAAACTATGTTAAACTTGAACATTAAGACATTTTTAACAGAAATGTTCTAATGAGTATATATACCAAAATGTGCTGCCAGGTTTCAACTTAACTGTTTCAAATTCTGATTTAAAGTACTAAATTTCGATTACAGAAGTATCGAATTTCAAATGCTTATTTCCTTACACGAAAAAAATCAGTCTACCATGCAATCAGAGTTTTATAATTAATGGGGTTTTGAATAAAACGATCAATTCTTAATTTAAAACTAAAAATATCCAGTATTTAATTTTACGTTTACCAATTCTGCATTGTGTTCAAAATACTAGTGCATATTTTACGACATTCACTAAATTAGACAAAATACAACAACGGATTCCGTTAATTCAAATCATCATAGACGTCTTTACCAATAAGCCTGCTTAGTTGAAATAAATAATACGAAAAGATTAATCTAAATACTAATTGTTTTAATAAATCATGGACGTTATGTGATCAAGGTTAAAGCTCAGCTATTAGTCTTATTTAATAATTTTTCTATTTTTATTGTCGGCTGGTCATAACACGTGATGCATTTAATTGCTTTATTTATGATCTTTCTCAATAAATATTTTCATCAATAAGCAACTTTGAGAAAACTGTCAATAATTTCTTCTGAAGAATGAAATTTTATTTCATTACTGCGTTGCTTTGATCTCGTTGTTGTTGTTGTAAATTGTTTTAAAACAAATTAAACAAACATCTGTTTCATGACAGTCAAAATTACGAGTGATTAATTTCAGCTTAATTGAATTTAAATTTAACGCCATAAATGTTCATATAAATTTACCGTATTATATGAACGATGAATCTCGAAATGCTAATAAATTTAAACGTCTTACTAAAGGGTGTAGCAAATTAACGAAATAGTCAGCTTTTACTGGAATCGAACCTGAACTTATTTTCTCAGAGTCCGGCGAGAGAACTTATCTGTTTCCAAACTTTTTCTAGAGTCAAGATGACCGAGAGTTACCATTAATTTCGAAATAAAAATAATTCACAGCAAAAAAGTGTAATGTATTAAGTAAACAACGATAAATATCCTACATTGAATTCCCATCATAATTTAACCTTAACAATAGTTAAATATTTAAGCCGAGTGTAGCATTGGAATGTTTCACAAGACATACTAATTTCACCGTAGCATTATTAAAATAATAATTTCAATCAAATTATTCTATTCTATTTTAGCAATTATTTCAGCAAAGAAATACTAATTAGCAGAACAAGTTGAAATGATCATAATCATATAAAATAATTAAAGTTTCAATAAGCCATATTCGATCATTCCACAAATACCAAATTCATAAACCAAGATAAAAATGATAAAATTAAGCTATTATTATTTAGTATTCTTTAACTCAAATTTCAGTAGAAATTTATTATCAAAATAACATTTCCTAAGCACTCCATAAGTTTAATTTAATATCACAACAACAGAGAACTGCATTGAAGAATACACCTGCTTTATTCTAACTCTCAGGTTGGTTTCCGTTTTCGTGATAGCGTGCTATCCTCGCACGAAGTAGCTTTTTTTCTAAATTTAGAAAGTTCGTGTCAAAAACAGGTTGTCTGAAAAACCGAACATTAAGCGACATATATATACCCGTGGGCAACTGTAAATGTAATATTTCAAGTGACAATATCAATATTTTGTCACTAAAAGGATTCGGAAAATATTTTAAAGTTTTTGTGCTCATCATAACCATCTAATATCAAATAATTTGAGTAATGATATTGCAGGAGTAATGAAAGAAAATTGAATTAGAATTTGCAACATTGCAAAAATGTACATGTTGCGTTTTTGTTGCTATATACTTAATACGTAATTGGGTCTACGTATTTATGCTCATACTTATTTATTTCTATTTATTATTTGTACTAAAGAAACCGCTGAAGTGAAGCTTCATATGTTCATTATGTAACTAAATTATTTTAAATTCACTGTAATTCAAGTGATTATATGTAATATAAATGAATTTAACTAAGCATAAATGATTACAAGTAAACACAAGTGATATGAATTAAATCGTTTCTGTTTTTCCTATTAACTATTTAGGAGCTTATTTGTGTCGGTTGATTTTCTTGTAAAAGAAACTTTTGTCACATGTGTTGCTGATCTTGTTCGACTGTTGATATAAATCTTCATTTTTGACAAGTTGCGTCATTTTCCATTGAGACTTCTTTACCTAAATTCGTTTCTGTACTTGAAAGTTGAGTGAAATCATTATTGGTCCGGTGGGACATGTCGTACACTTTGCAAAAGAATTAAAACCGTGTTTTCCAAAACCGTGTGCCTTAAAACTTAAAAGAAAATAATGCTATCAATACCTCCATTGTACAAATCTTGAATTATGCCTGCTTTTCAATTGTAAAGTCAGAATTAAAGCAAGCATGAAATGTACCTTTGCTCAAATAATGATATTGTCGGAATATTTTAACTTTAACGTGCAACATTTAATAACTGATAATATAAACGCATCATCCTTATGTGAAGTTAAGTCTAATTTCAATACAACTGTATTTTTTCTTTTGTGCTAATGAATCAAATATTTGTTTTTATTCTTATCAATGATCAAACAAATAGCAATAACGTGGTGTGCAACTTTGCCAAAAGCTACGGGAAGTTATCAAACATTGAATTTCTGACAATCGAATCTAAGAACCTCGGCTTCCAAATCCGATTATCTAACGACTACGCAACTTGTCTCAATTTCCATCGTCCTACGAACTGTACGCGGTAATCAACTGCACTTTACAATGCACATAAATCATAGAACGATCATCATAATTTACTTTTGATGTTCAATTAGTTGGGATATTATTGTAACCTCTGATTATGCTATTGCAAACCTATCTTGCTTGGACCTAAATTAATGAGTCATTAGTTTAAACGCTGCAGTAAATGTTGTGATGCCCCATATTTATAGCAATTTGTTAAACGTCATGGAGCATCGAAAATAAACATATAATCAGCATAGTGATACTGCACGTAAACAAACAATCATGTGAAATTCGCAAACTGTTTGTGATCATTAGGACTACAATAGATTATAATTAATCATCGGTATGTACAAACAATTTATTATTAGATGCAAGAAATTGATAGTTACGCATATAACTGCTCTATTTTAATCAGAATTATTTCTTTCGTTTTTTCAATTGACATACAGCATTGACCTTTTTAACACTATGAGAAACTTTACAGCTGCATTATCGGTGCATATTTTAAATTTTACCGTGCACATTATATAACTTGTGTTCGTTGCATATTCGTTGTAATTTTCAACAGCTAATTGTAAATATTATTGCTGTAAATTTTAGGCCTTAACTACATATATATTCAATTCAGAATTTGCAAAAGCTAGTAGTTAATGTATCATTTTCAATACATTTATTTATGGGATCATATTTTCATTAAACTAATTTGCCTGTAATTGATTAAAATGAAATTAATTTGGCATATCAAATTAGTTTCATATGTCATATTATTAACATGTCAACAAGCTTACTAACAGTAAGTTTGACGTGAGCGTAAATCAAAATTATTCCGTAATAATTTTGTACATAAATCATGTTTCAGTCTGTTTTTTGCATAAATTTAACCCATCAAATTTCTTACATATTTATTAGTGAATTAGATGCCATTAACTAATTTAATTTAAGTTTAACTAAAATTTAAATAATTAAAAACCTATGATTAATTGAATTTTATATAATTGTTAGTGAATTAATTGCGATTAAAAATAAGTTTAAGTTTAACTCAAATAAATTGAAAATTGCTAGTTAAATTAGAGTTTACTTACATTGTTTCTTGTTCATACTGATGTGTTTCAATGATGGAGAATCTGTTTCATCTCATTATAATATACTTTGATCGAGAGTTAAAATCTATGCGTTTTATTCACAGTCGATTGATTCTTTAATCTCAGCACAATTTACATCTTATCCTCTGATGCATTTCATATTTGGTCGAACCAGATTTCTGAAGTTTTTAGACACATTTTCAAAATTCTTATTGTACCATATTGATAATAGCGTACGAAAAATAGTATTAAGAATGCATTATAATTATGAGATTAATTTAACTGAAAATCAATTAGTACATTATGCAAACTGTATATTTATATTTCAAAACTAATTTATTAGTAAAATAAATTTGTTACAGTTTGTCAAGAAGTACATGTTAAATAATTAACTGACGAAGTTATACTGTTAAATGTAAACTTTAAGTGAATATTTTAAGCTAGTAATACTCAGTAAGCATTAAATAATATAACAAAACAAATATCTACTTTTATTCTATTCATAAGTATCTAACCATAATCTTAAACCTAACCAAATTATAATAAAAAGAAATTGGAAAAAAATTGCCTTTGCATCATTTTTCCTTAACAATTTGCTAAAACATAAGCTTTATCACGCATGATATTGTGTGATAAAAATACATTTATTAAACAACAGTGATTGACAAGTATACTGGACTAAAAAGGCGGGATTTGCTAGAAACAAGATCTCGCTTTAACGCTTATATAAAGTCTTCATATAATAGGCCTACAGTGATCGAGGCCCATGAAGCGATCTCACGTGTCGCTCATCTCAACTTATTACAGTTCTATACGAATCCATGTTGTCGTTAAAACGCAATAAAATTCGTCGTCGCTTTATAAACTGCGGATGATGCTAAAATAAGCTTTTACGAGTCTTATAAAAGGTTGGAGGCAACCAATTATACGCATGCCTGCGAGCAGTTCATGTTGTGGACGTATGGTAGATTTGAGTGACTTTATTAGACGCGATATTTGCGTGACTTTAGCTTGGATTACACCTAGTTATTTAGCTAAAATGTGATGCTTTTATCATGTATACTGTAGACTGCTAGTATTTAAAATAATGAACGTAATAGCAGCGATTTATTGTAATATTTATTAAGTCACGATAGTTTAAATACTAACAGAAGCTGATGTAACTTTGTAATTATATAAAATATTAAGATTTCTACTTTATTTTTATAATTTGTCTAAAATTGGGTTCTATGCAGACCAGTTATGCATTTAAAAAAAGTATCGCATTATTTTTAAACAGTACTTAGTACTGTTTAAATGTCATTCTACTAACAATACTGCATTTGTGAAAAGATATTGATAACAATCGAAATTATTTCTTTATACTATTTTAACTATTTATTTTCTTCGTATAATAATACAAATCTCAGATTTTATTTAACTTAAACATTATTTCAAGCGTATTATTTATTCTCAACAAACTTTTTTTTATAAAATAAAAAAAATTTAATTTATAAAATAAATTAAATCAGATTAAATCACCTTATTAGTTATATCCACTGCAGTGTCTATTAATTCACCAGCTTGTCTATTTATAGACGTAGTCCTTAATCGACGTATCGACTTTGTTTCTTGCGTTTTTTTGACGCAAGACGATGTAACTGAAAGGCTGTATTGCGGAAAATGAATGCGATACATCCTGGTTCGATTCTAATCCCAGTCATAACTCTTGCGTCGATGGCGTTCGTTGCGTAAATCAGCGACTACCGCAACGACTGCCGCAACGACTGACGCAGCGACTGACGCAACGATCAACCTAACGTTAACGCATCGTTGAGCGCCATTTATCGCCGCACAATAATGGGAGATAAAATGAAGGCATAAAACTGAATAAGACTTCGCAGAAAAAACTCCATATAAAATAATCATAAATAATAATAATTTAGAACTTAAAGTTTAGCTTATGAAGAATTAGTTGCTGAAATGTTTACAGTAGGCCCTTTAACATCGCGTTAAAAGATGTTTAACAAAACTGCTTGCACGCGAAACTAAAAAACAAATTTCATGTCGGTTTATTGTTCGACGCTCGGATGTCATTTTTTCTATTTTTAACCCAAGAACCAGAACGAGGGAGGGGAGTGTTTAATTTTTTCTTTTCTTTCCGGCACTTTCTACTGGTTAACAACTAAATATGACCTGAGGAGGGGGGTGGGGTGTCCTGTTATTTGTAAGGGAAAGAATTTTGACGGGGTTATTAAGGGTCATTTAATTAAAAAAACAGTATAATTGTCAAATATTAGGCCTATCTAACTTAGCTTATATTTAAAAAATTAATTAAACATAAATTAACGTTCGTCTATGACTGTCGAAACTAACGCTAAATATTCAGAGCAATCCATTGAAAGTGTTATAATAGGACAGTATAGAGCCCGAAGCAATATCAATATCATAAAAATTCTTGAAAGATATCGAACATAGATCAAGCATTAATGAAAAGAAGTCATTCGAATGAAATTAAATAAAACTCTCGTGAGATTGCTGAATTGAAAAGATGCGAGTGAAGAAATCAATCAGAATGTCAATCACGTATTTGCGAGCATTAGAGAAGTGGATGTCAAAAACAATTAAGTCATCAATAGCAATAAATAGAAAACAGTCGATTATGATTTATTATAATATAGTACGTGATAATTATTTCTGAAATGTAATGATAAAACTTAGAGATAATTTAATTTGCTATTTTCTGCAGAATGTTACAGTTTAATGACTCACTGTTTATTTTTGTTAAAGAGAAATATTTTCGCTTTATGTCTAGTATGTTGTGTATTGATTTTTATATGCTATTGTTGTTTATTTGATTCATAATATTCAACTAAAATTTTCGCATATTGCAGTTTGGACAAGTATCTATTAAGAAATACCGGTACATTGAAACTCAGAACTGATTTGATATACAGATTATTACAAAAATTATTTGGGAATTGAGCTGATTTTCTCAGAAATTTAATAATAAATAAAATTTATATAGTGAATATACAGTCACAAAATAATGTTATTGACAAACATATTTTGTTTATCAGTTTAGAGTCTCTAAATTAGAATAACTCATCGATCACCTGCTTATCGTTTGAAATATCTTTTCAACTAGCTACTTCTTATAAATTACTTGTTACTTCTTTATAAACAGTGAAATTAATCGATCATTAATAGGAAAGGTACATTTAAAAACTAATGATTAATTATCAAGATAACTTTCAAGTTAGCCGACAAAAGTCCATCATTTATTCTTTGATTAAGTTGTATATTATGAGTAAATGTTTTAAAATGTTATTTATGTGTTTTAATTTGTAATGAAGACTTTCAATAAAGTACTGTATAGAATGTTACATAATATATTCATTCTATTGATGTATGCCATTGTCAATTCAATGCATTATTTACTGTAACATATACTACATAAGGTCATGAATGGCTGCTTCTGCATCACTCAATGGCCAAGTCCCGAGTGGATTCCATTCAGTGATTTACGTCAATGGATCAGGAATAAGCTAGTAGTGAATAACCGCATTGAAATTAAGGAAACTTATTTGAAATCGATCCGCATCTGGCATTCAATTTGAATTGCTAAGTTTCAAATTTGTGAAAGAAAAAAGAATGAAAGAACTAATGAGAAACTCAAGTAGAATTAGTGTTAAAATTAAGATTTAAAAAAAGGAAACAAAATTCATTAAAATTATAATTTTTGGCATAAATTTGTGATAAAAGATTTTTCTTTTCTTTAATGAAGCCCTCCGTATTTACATGTAAACTTAAGTATAATCTTGAAACATCTAGCTCAGTTCATTTTGCATTTATTTCTCTGTTTCACTGTATTAATTTCTTGCTGTAATATTAATTTTCGTTTAACTCGCAGCAGTTGAATGAATGCAATAGAATTAAATAAATCTACGAACGTGTGTTTGGAATAGAGACACTGTACTGACTCTCAATTAAGGCAAGTGTGCACTCGGATCAGTTTCACACACAGCATTGTGCCATATTCAAAGCAATATCCGTTCAAAACTGTGTCATATTTTGCATAAAATTTAAGGGAGATCCCCCCCCTCTGCCCCTGAAAAAAATCATATATCTAAGTGGTTAATTTTCTGAAAAACAGATTATGTTCATATGAAATTGTTTGATTAAAACTAAGCTAAAAGGTTAAAAAATCTAGTGATAATTTTTGGACTAAAATTACATCCTTTTCGAAAATTCAGATTGAGTTTCGCCACCAAATATTTTTTTCTGTGGCGAGTTTATGATTGATTAGACTTGCGCTATAAATCAAAGAATATAAATCAATGGAGGGGAATGAAGAATAGGAGACAAGAGCGAATGACTTTTGTCGTTGTGAGAATTTAACCAGAATGAAGAATCGATGAGGACTTGAACCGTGAACTTTTGTGATCAGGTGTCGACGAAAATATCACAATGTGCGCGAATATAATATAATAATTATTAATCACATAAATGTAATTTAAATAAATTTTATTCTATTGTACATTCTATTGGTTGATATAAGTTTTGATCTATTGTTTATTAGCAACCTTGCAGATTATGTCAAGCCTATTTTTTATTGAATTAAATGTCAAAATATGATTTTTGCGTTTAAAATAATATAGTTTATAGAATCTGTGTGTAATATAAACACAACATATATAGACTTTCAAACAATGCTAATTGAGCCAAATTTTTCTAATGTAAACAAACTTTTTCAACAGTTCATTAGTCATTAAATCATTAACAATGATGTCCTAATTTTGAATATTTTTGGGTTTCGCTTATGTAAATTTATGTACATTTTTTACTTTTTAAAAGAATACAATCTATAGGGGTTGCATAATCTGGTGTTTTTTTAATATTTGTTTATTTCTGTTCGTTATATTACACCATTATATACTATTTCCGTAAAGTAAAAAAAGTAATTCAGCTTTAATCATTTAGATATTACACCAATTGAAAGAGTAATAACATGATTTATAAATGACCACAAAAATACAACTGAAAGTTGGAATGTTATAACTTTGGACATTGATGAAAATGAAAAATAGATCACAAGATTCTTGTGTAAATTCTAAACGGACGTGATATAAATAAAAATGCCAAAACGATAAGGCATTTGACGAAGATACTAAATATATTTGTTCGCTGACTTTATTTGAAATCAATCAAACAGACAGAAATTAATAAAATAAATCATGGGTATTGCATTTTGTTGCGAGATTTAGTCAGTGATAAAATGACATTTTTA
Source organism: Oconnorella tubifera (assembly GCA_034700105.1). NCBI lineage: Eukaryota > Metazoa > Annelida > Clitellata > Enchytraeida > Enchytraeidae > Oconnorella > Oconnorella tubifera. Next base: position 7,085 of record JAQIXG010001919.1, on the reverse strand, counting down.
AGAAATCTACACAATCCTGTTCTGAAACGCTATGTATCTTTGCTGATGACGAAGCGTTTTTGTAGAGATTCGCTCTCATTTGTATTGCGTATACGTAAAAAGTCGATGAATTTGAGGTTGATCGGCGATAAGCATGTCGTAAACATTATAGTCATTGTCTTCCGGTCTCCTTGCGTCAATCTTGCGTCGAAATATTCTCCGCAACGCTTAACGCTACAGCGAAGCGAACGGTATAACTTTTCAGAGCAATTGTGAACATCTTTATTAGACTAGAGTCATTTTATTAGTTATAATACATCAGTATTTGGCATCATTTTATTCGTATTATAATTTCGTGTTCATTTATTGCCAGTTTTATTAAGTCACTTTGTTTTTATTATAATTGTTAGCTATTATTTGAATTTTATTGCCAGAATTTGTCATTATTTGTAATTACTTTAGTCAAGACTCATTATTTATCTATCAGTTGTTATGAATAATTTATTTAGCAGTTTAAACCACTATTAATTAGTATTTAAAAATAAGAATTACTAATATCGAGGCCTACTGTATGCCTACTGCATACAGTAAAACATGCATTAAACATGCAAGAATAGCTTAATACCGAATGGACTGTTGCCATGATAAATATATCGAAATAAAATTGTCTACTATGTAAAATATAAGTAAATATAATATATTTATCAAGTTTATCCTAATTATATCTGTGAAATTTAACGTTATTATTTTTAAAAAAATCAGAAAATTATTACTTTCAATCAAGTAATTCTTTAGGATGACCATTTAATATTGAATATCATAGATCGCTCTTGTATCATTTTTTACATAAACTCTTGTATGATTTTGAGGCTTCCAATATAAATATATATTTACATATTTTATATATTTATTCAAAAATCATTGACTATTAAATTTTGGTCACACATAGGAGATGCAGTAAATATACAGTTACTATAAATTTGGCCAACAGTCTTTAAAGAGATGAATTAGAAAAAAAGAAGAATTATATCGTTCATAACAATAAACCAATTTTCGGACTACATCATCTCACTGTAGATAAGATGAATGAGTAACTGTTGATCAAAGAAATCAACCAATAATAATATTCAAGCTTTGTTCCAGCATCATTCAATCACATGAAACATTGAACATAGCATTAATTTCGCATAAAATGTTAATGAAACTCAAACAATTTCTAATCCTTAGCAGTTCGCTCACTTTATATTACCCCCTGTCAACACAAGTCATAGTAAATTAATAAATTACTCTGAACTATAGTGAATCAAAAAAAGACATTGTGAAGGGTGAAGAGGGGGGTGGATAATTTACTCGCACAATATTCTCCGAATATACAGTATATGCATTTTTAAAACAATTTTCTTTACAATATTTTATAATTGCTTTTTTATGTGCATATTGCGATAACAATTTCTATTTCTTAGTCAGACAAATTCAACGAGAAAAAGTAAATATCTTTAGAATAATATCTTCAGAATTTTTGTCAATTTAATTAAACTTTCAGTTATAAAATCATTTCCTAAATTAAATTCTTCTTTGTAATTATCACTTTTTCTAAATTTTTGTACTGGTTTCTGAATGGACACCCCCCCCCCCCCGTCACTTTAGACCCGCCCCTTCTGGATTAAAAGCCGTAAAATTATTATCAGAGGTTGCAAGATTTGCTTCAGAGGTCTCTAGTTGGTTGTAAAGTATATTTTATCGTATTGGTCTCCATGCCATGGCGGTCTGAACTATACAGAAATGTATATATTGTTACGACATTATACAGGAGATTGGGAGGGGTGCAGTGTTGTAATAAAGGGAGGGGAGGTTTGTGGAGCTTTAATCCCCCCATTGTAGTAAAAAATATAGTTTTAAAGGGGCGACAGTTTAGTAATAAAATAACCCCTTATAAAAATTTAGTGAAAAAATGGAACATGCCTGCGAGATCTGAAATAAAGTAATAAACTTAAAAAGGTTATGATATTTTTTTGAGGACCCACCCAATTTTTGCGAAATTCTGGCTGCGCCACTGAAGTGGAGGAGAAAGTAGGTTCCTCCCTGAAATCGTAAATTTTAAACGATTTTTTTATTTAAACAATTTTTAAGATTACACGCGGAATTAATTTCGCTTCTTGGACAACATATTCTTATAATCATGTCACATTTAAAATATAAAATTAAACTAGGAATAATAAGCAGAATAGCAATGAACCACAAAGAAAATGATTCCCACTATGATGAAAAGTATTGTCTGGGTAAATGGCTCAATAAACTTTTAGCTGGATAAACTACAAATTAACCCATTTTTGAAGTGATATGTATTACTGCGCAAAAGCGATTAAAGATACTCTGATTTCACACCTTTTAATTATCAATCTTAGCTGTATCAATCCGAAAGAAAAAATCACAACAAAGCTTGACCCCTAGATTGAAAATCAGCTTATTTCACGTCTCGTCGTAAGGTCATAATAAAGGAAACGTAAATCTTGGTCGTTCTTTCGACGACCGCTTGATTAGGGTCAGCCTTCTTTTTCGTCTTATAAATGAATAATCTCGCGACGATAACGTAACATTATCAGCAGCAGTCATCGCGCGACTGAATAGGAAAAAATACGGTTGCGCAAAACGACGCACGTACTCGAGATGAAAAGGTAATGTCGTACGTTAACGACATATCGGACGTAGCTATAGAGTTACGTGAATGAGTAAATGGTGCAGCGAGTTAGGAAAATATTACGGGATTCGAACCAGGGATTAGTTTGTTACGAGTCTGGTGCGTCATATCTTCTCCAACCGGTTTTCACAAGGAATATTTTATTAATTTGTATCATCTATATTTATTATAACATTATATGTATCAAATTATATTATGCATACTGCATACCTATTACGAATGCATTTTTCATTATTTCTTTCATTTAATTTTGTTTAATTTCTTATATAATTAGCCAATTACTTTTAAATTCTGTAAATATAAGTTATGAGAAACTAAAAATCGTGTAGTCTAAAATACTGAAGACTAAAAGCTATGAAATATGGCATGATATTAAATTAGACATTTACAAGAGTAGTGATTTGTTATTTAAAAGAAACTTTTTTTATTTAGATCCGCTAGTTCAAAGTACATTATTTCTACATAAAAGTCTATGAGTGATTATATTGAAAAAATGTACTCTTGATTCTAAGCAAAAAGCATATCGTCTCGACCAATGAATTAAATTGATTAAATCTAAAAATAGAGAACAAATTCAATAATGATTGGTTGATGTAGAATTCGTTATATAACATCGACGAAGAAATTGACATTCAATATAGAAAAGTGCTTGTAGCAGGGCACTGATTTCTATCAAATCCCTCCTCTTTAGCCAACTAGCCCATGTCAATCTAGATTGGTATTTATTAGTTGTTAATTAGATGCCTCAATCTATCAATAATTGTTAATAATAAATCATTAGATGATTTTTCTATTAAAATTAAGTTCAAGGAAGGGATTAGGGTTGGGTTTAGCTATTTATCTATTAGATTAATTTAGTAAATTAATTTTAACAAGGGGAGGAGTTAAGTTAAAACGAGACCTTGCTTTAGCTGTTTTTCATATATAGAGGCTGATGAGAACAGAAAGAAAGTGTAACAAAATAAAATACTACCACTCGAACAAATATTTCCAATCAAAGAAACAATTAAGGATAATTTTAGTATAAGACATCGTCTTTTGCAACTAAATTTTACAAATCAAAAAGCATTATAAGTAAGAACACGAGCAGTAGATAGACTGATTGATCTATATCAAATTTATCATTTATATTATATTTGTATCAATTATCAATTGATACAAATATAATTTTATAATGTAATTTATAATTGATACAAAAAATATAATTGAATAAATATAATTGATACAAATATAATTTTAAATATTAAATCATGAATCTTGTTATGGTGTTGCATTGTACTGTACTGTATTATGATTGTTATGATGATATTAAATACAATAGTATATACTGTATATCAATTAAATTGAATCCCACTATATACACAAATCAACATAACACTGTAAAAAAATGAAAATAAGATTGTCCGCTTAAACAAAATTGTCAGTTTAAACAGAACTTTTCTATAACTAAACAAAAAAATACGCAAGTCAATACACTAATATTATAAGGCACTACTAGGCCTAATTAACTAGACGCTCGCCTATATTACAAATGCGCAAATAGCACGCAACACGCAATAATAAATAACATTGCAAATGAATATTTATAATCGTTATCGATTTGCCTATAATAAGACAAACGATTAATAATCACTGTAATTAATAAACTAGTTTATTAATATTGAATGCTTATAAAAAGAATTATTAAAATTTTATTAAACTTTTACGACTCGTATCGTATTTCATTTATTACGAAACCAATTAGGCCTAACAGTATCGATGAATGAATTAGTCTAATGAATTAACGTTATCATGATATATTTATGTAAAAATATTAACTAATAGTATCGATTAGTTAACGTCAGATAACTTGTATTAAGTATTACTCATTATTACTCATCTTTTTAATTATTTTAGAGAAAATGACTAACTAGTTTAATTAATTTGGTAATAGGCCTGACTAATTTTAGTCGACATTTTTAGCTGAATTATTTAACACATAAAACATTTATAATTTCGCTGGTATTTACTAAGAATTCATTCAAAATTGGTATTGTAAAAAGTATTTTATAAGTTATTTCGTTTTTACAGATTTTTTGTTCATTTTGAAAAATATTATCAGTATGTGTGTTTTAGTTTCTTTAATTTAAGCAAATATGAAGATTAATACAGAGATATCTGTAGTTGTACAAACCGGGTTTTATAAAATAAATTTGTATAAATTCAGAAAACTAATTCAACTCGTATTCATATTGTAAAATTTCTGTATTTCTGATCTACTTCAAGTTTACCGATGCAGCCATTGGATCTCTCGCAATTGCCACTAAAAAAAAAAAATTAATAAATAATAAATGCAAGTAATAAATGCTATGATGCATATTTAGAAAATAGCGAAGTGGTAACTCGTTTGCATCTAGCATCAAAAAATCAATTCACGATTAAAGAAATATTTATTATGGTGTCTAAGATGTCCATTTTCATAGATCGGTGAAATGATTGTTTGATTCAAAAACAACTTTTGTGAAATTGCAGACTCTGTTTTCAGGACTGCTGGTTTAGTACAACTTAACTAGATTTATCCTTGTTGACTTAAAAGATATAGACAATTTACAAAAATTCTTAAAGTAATACATTTTATGTCATTCTTTAGAAGTACTACACAAGCGAGAGAATTAAGTTAATAAAAAATGAAAAATTTAATGATTTGAATCATTAAATTTCGTATTATAATAAGGTTGTTATTTTGTACTGTTACAATCTTGTACCAATAAAATTACTATTGTATTTAATTTTCTAAATCGTGCGACATATAATTTTAGTTTATGCCATATTTTTCCACTGCACTTTTGCGTGAAAAAATGTCATATATTTAATACAACACATGAAATTGTTTTCAATTCCTAGCACCAATTCATTTCATCATTACCAGTCGCACTATTTCAAGTAAACTATTAAACAATTGAATGACTGAAAAAGAAAATTAAAGAAAGAAAGAAACTAACCGTCCGTGACTTTGCGTGCTACGAATTTGAGAACCTCATCGATCAAAATGACAGGAATAGATAACTTTAGGACCATCAGCCACTCTTGTATTGTCAATGGGGTTATTTGAAACACGGACTGAAACAATCAAACGCAAATAAAAACAAAATGTAATCAAAAATTTTACTTAAATTTTGTCTTTGTGATTGGAGAGAAAGATTCTATCATATTATTATGCCATAAGCTAAATTGTCTATTAATCTGTTGATTGATAATCCATCATTTATCCACTGATCCATCTAATCATTCATTCGTCAATCCATCCATCCATCTATCAATCCAATCAACAATCCATAATCATTTATCCATCCATCCACAACCCTCCACTAATATTTCTTAATTATTTTTTGTTAGATCCTACGACTGATTTGTCATAAGCATGTCAGTTTAATCAGCATCAATCAAACGGATTCATGTCGCTCTTGTCACTGCTTTGACAAGAGTAAATTAAAGCAGGAGTTCAATTGGTTTACAATGGCATTATGTAAAGGGAAACATGAGTGATGCAGTCAGTTATTTTAATAATTACATTGTCTTTTGTCTCAACAGTAATTGACAATGAAATGACAAATAACACAACAAATAGGTGTTAAAATTTATTCAAACAATTTTTCAATCGAATTTAGAGCAAATTTGAATTCAAGCAACATAAATTTAATACTACAATAAAAATTATGAAAAGAGCGAATAATTATTTAATTTTTTATATTATTAGTTTAAATTAATAGTTTTAAATTAACAATTAATTCGATAACAGTTATGTAAATTGTTATCCAATATCAAAAGTTCATTATATCTCTGCTAAAATGATTTAATCATTCGCTTGAAAAACAGACAGCATCAATGCAATAATCATAATTTCTTGTTTTTAATTATGTAATAGGACAAAAGATTGAAAATGCTCACCGAGAGAACGTCGACTTCCAGTATCATAAAGTGAAGGCACATGGACAAAGCAATAGCACCCAACAACCACTGAAATAAATACATATATTGTTATTTATTATAATCACATATATTATTATAGAACTTTATTTAAATATATATTTATTGTAGTTACTAAACTTATCTTTATATTATGCTTGTCGCTAGTTGATACAGCGATTTAATATATATCTGCATAAAATCGATACAAATAGATTTTTTATAAATAACACAGGCAAGTAATTTATCTAAGTTGTGAAAAAAACAATAATGGGCTAAACTCAATATGGCTGTATGGTATTATATCAGAATTTAAACAAAAATGGATCCGATTTCTATTAGACGAAAGGGAATAATGTGCTGTTTATCTTATATTCAATTGAATTATGATAATAAAGATTATTATACTATGAAATGAATATATTTTAAAGTTGACAGCTTCAAACCTTATTAGACCAAGGTG
>JAQIXG010001918.1:0-19556 GCA_034700105.1 Oconnorella tubifera | reverse complement strand
CCAAAGACAGGTCAACGACAGTTCAAAGACAGGTCAACGACATTTTACACGCGTGCAAGAAAACGACAAAAAATGTCATTGACCTGTATTTGACCTGTCGTTTTCTTGCGAGTGTGTGCTCTCGTGAAAATTTCACGAGGAGCTCGTGCAAAATGTCGGCCAATGTGAACCTGCCTTTAAAGAAAGAGCCTTTTGCTTTGAAATAAATTGTTCGCTTATAGTCCAGACAGTTTTTCAACAACACATCGACAATTGTGCACTTTTGGGAAGCATATAAGCGAACCGAGATTAAAATATCTCCAGTTTCATGTCAAGATTAAGTATACATCATAGAATTAATCATAATGCTATAGCAAAAATATTGTCTAAATAACTGATTGCAAATATTTTAAAATTAGTCTTTTATACATAAGAAAACACTTCAATAGCTTATCATATATGTATGATTTTATTATGTTTTAATTTCAGGCGAGTGATTGATGAAGCTTACCCATTGAACTAGTGGACCGAATAATTCAACAGATGGACAGGATGTTAGACCCAGACTAGAAGCACAGGTCTTTCAGTCAAGTATATAGAGATCTAGCTTCCATCTGTCCTGATTTCAGAGCCTCTCTTCTTGAACCTAAGGCTAGAAAAGTTTTTGATATTGGTACTCCAAAATGTGCTCATGAAATATCTGAGTAAAAAATTGACAAAATCAATAATTATTAATCTGATAAATCATTATTATGAAGCAGCAAGATTAATTATCATCGATTGACCAGTGTTAATTTAGATGATTTTCACTTAGCAGGAAAATTGTCTAAAGAGGGTCAATCAATTAATATTGATTTACTTGAATAAGCAATACGAATATAAATTACAATTATGTTAGCTAAAAGGCTATTTATTATTTATTATGTATTTTATTTATTTAATTTATTAATAATTTATTATTAAAAGGTGATTAACTAATTTATTCGGGTTGTAATTAAATGCAATATCTCAGATAATAGGTATTTACTAGGGGAATCTATCGGTATGCTTTAGAAATAGAATCGCGTAAGTAATACGTAAAGGCTAATTACTAATTTATTAAACGAGCCATTCTAAAATAAAATAGCTCAAATGATAAAAAAAACAAACAGATCAACAAACAAACAAACCACAAACAGACAGGAGTCAACAAACAGTTATGACGTAACGCAGAAAAGTGACCGGTAAGTTGGCTAAAAGGTGAATAACTAACTTATTATTCGTAGTGAAATAAAAATAAATGGTTCTAATTATAGATATTTATGAGAGGAATCTATTGGTATGCGTAGAAGTAAAATCGTGCAAGTAATAAATCAGTTATATCGTCACAAAAATAGTGTCTGATAAGTTAGCTAAAAACGCTAATAACTATTTATTATACATGTCATAATATAATCTTATCACTCAATTGATAGACATTCATGAGAGAGATCTACTGGTATGCTTAAAAACATTATTGTATCAGATTTGATATAGATATAAGAAAAATAACATCAAACTGAATTGTAAATGTCAATGTTATAAGCCTGCTAAAAACGATCATCATCCGAGTAAAAATACAGTCTAACTTACCAATTTTCCAGCCTAGATTTGTTAATATAATCAGGGGGAAGACTTATATTCTTTATACTCGATTCTTTATACATAGTTAATAAAGGAAAACATTCAAAACAATGAATTCTGTCAATCATAAAAAATGTAAGCCTTATGCTAAGTTGCAGCGGGGCGGGTTTACTTTAAAAGTGCGGGAAAACATCGCGTCTCTCGGCGCGAGCCAATCAAATCAACGTTTTCTTAAACTCGTAATAGAAAAATGGTCATTAGATTTTTACTTATTAAATAAGAAAGGGGCGGTGTGTATACCTATAATATTAGATTGTCATTATAGAGTAGCGGATTATAGAGTAAATTAAATTCGTACTATCAATTACATTACATTATTATATATCTGTAGGGCATTAGATTTTTGTAACAAATCAATCATTAACTAAGTAAGCAATCTACTTAACAACCAATCATTTAACTAAGTAATAAATGTAATTAACAATCAATTAACTCAGTAATCAATCTTCTTAACAATCGGTCAATTAACTTAACAATAAATGTAGTAAATAGTTAATCAATAAAAATCAATAATGTAACTATTCAATAAATTTGTACTGCACAAAGTAGAGATCAATTTACTGTAGTTATAACATAAATTAATCACTCAGTTATTAATTAATTAGAAATTATATAATTTATTTGATAAAACAGACAAATATAAACAATTCCTAAATGTATAGATTCAATCAGTTATTACTTAGCATTAATGTTCAATCTTATTTTTAAAAGAAATCTGGGCAGCAGATCTAATTTTTGAAAATTCTAAACGTAAATGTTATCTTTCTTTAATACTAAACGTAAATTAGTATTAAAAAAAGATAACATAGATTATATTCACTGCTACACGCAGAGTATTTCATAAATTAAATCACAAATGAATTAGAATTGTAAAGTATATACATAAAATAACGAAGAAACGAAGTAAATTTACAAGCTGAAAGTCCTCTTTTCGAAATAAATCTGTCATTTAGCAGATTCTCATTTACTAAATTTAAAATTTATTATTAAATTTTTACAGAATGCTACATTTAATCTGTTATAATATATAATGACCAAAACTGTCCATACATACGCAATCAGTTAATTAACTCGCCAAGGGACTGGGAATGGAGGTTCTATCTCTCAATTGTTGGTGTAATTTTTTGAAGATGTTAGTATGGTAACAGAACCACTAAACCCTTGTAATGATTTAGTAAAAGTTAAACACAGTGGCGTGACTACCGTGGTAGCAGATACAGCAATGCTGCGGGGCCCGGGCCTGTTGGGGGACACGGGCCTGACCCAAAATAAAAAAAATTGCAGTGAGCAATGAATTATTAAGCTACAAGTTACAGTTATAATTGTAATATTGTAGTCAACTGCCAGCCAAATAAAACATTCCAGCCTCCTCATATGTTGCTCGACTTTCTAGATGAAGGCAACGATGTAGATACACATTTTATTTTTATAATGTATTTGGGTCGTTTGTTGGGTTAATGTATTCAGGGGTCATTTTGTTGGGTTAATGTATTCGGGGCCGTTTTGTTGGGTTAATGTATTCGGGGCCGTTTTGTTGGGTTAATGTATTCGGGGCCGTTTTATCGGATTAATGTATTCGGGGCGTTTTGTTGGGTTAATGTATTAGGGGCCGTTTTGTTGGGTTAATGTATTCAGGGGTCATTTTGTCGGGTTAAATTCAGGGTCATTTTATCGGGTTAATGTATTCGAGGCGTTTTGTCGGGTTAATATATTTGAGACAGTTTTGTTGAGCGAGTTAGTGTACAGTAAGTTAGCGATACAGAAGGGTGTATACCTATACAAGTTATAATCATTTATAGTGTTGTTATAATAAGAAATTTAGAACACAAAAACAAATTTTAAAGTTTTTGTTGTAATCTTTAAAATAAAGCCGATACAATCTACTGCTAAATTGCTACTGATGAAATAACATTAAAATGAAAACATATAACATTACGTTTAGATTTATTAGTCAACGTAAATAAAGTTTAACGTCTAGATTACTAAAGGGTGTAGCAAGTTAAAAGCCGGACTATTGTATTATACAAATTATGTCTCAGAAGTAACTGTTATTTGAAGCTGTTAATTTAAGAGTCTTACTAAAGGGTGCAGCAAGACTGACATATAGTAATCAAACACCGGAATCAAACCCCGTTCTTTTGCATCAGAGTCCGCAAATCTACCTGTTAGCAATCTCCCCCTCCCTACCCCCATATTTTTTCCTCTATCAAAATCTCTCCAGACAGTTTTTTAAACTAACCAATGAGAGAGTTTTTAAACAATACGAGTATTGCTTCAAGAATAAAATACAATTAAACTGTATATACATAATACATAATACACGGGAATATATACTACATAATGGTATGCGGACGTTTCATCAAAGGACGATTCGTCAACGGACTGTTCGTCAGGGACTATTCTTTAGGTTTATGGTTACGTTTAGGGTTAGATTTAGGGTTAAGGTTAGGTTTATAGATCATTAGGATTAGTTTTAGTTCGTTAGGTTTAAGGGTGGTTTAGGGTTAAGGTTAGGGTAAGGTTTAGGGTTAAGGTGAAGTCTAGTGTAAGGGGTTATAAGAATAGTCCTTGATGAACAGTCCGTTGACGAATTGTCCTTTGATGAATCATCCTAGAACCCAACATAATATACTAGAGTATACAACAATAATAATGCAAAAAACTTGCATAAATATTTATGCATATACCATGTGTTATAATTGCTACACATATAAAATGACCATTATATACCAAATATATATCAATGCCTTTTTTCATATTTCACTGCATCAGTCTTAATATTTGATAATTCATTGTAATAAGGTCTTAGGAATATTAATATAAACCAGTGACTTTATTGAATTTATTACATTGATGTACAATAATAATTTTATAAAGCTTCATATACCAGATTTTTAATTTATATAATACATAAAATACATTTATAGTAAAATACATTTAATATACAATTTTATGCGGATATATACATAAGTTAACTTGATATCTGTTTGTTGCTTAACGTCACATCAGCACAAATGCGTCTATTTACTGACGCGTTATGAACTGTGTGCGTGTATAAATTATAAATCAAGTGATGAGTGAACGCTTCACTCTTAACGTCACATCAGCACAAATGCGTCTATTTCCTGATGCGCTATGAACTGCGTGTGTGTATAAATCAAGTGATGAGTGAACGCTTCACTCTTACACAGCACTATAAATAATTTTTATTTGAGAATGACGGGGGAGGGGAAGCAAGCGCCTAATATAAATCAGTTTTTGTATATGCCATTGGTATATTATACAATAAAATACAGTTTTCAATATGCAATGCGATTTTTTACATTGAAAACACTTCGATCTTTTAAACCTATTAATTTCAATTTAATTAAATCAATTAAATAATCCAAACTAATCAACTAATTAATCAATCAGTTATTTACTTCATTAATCAATTATAATTCATTCATTATAATTAATTAATTAATTTCATATACAGAGCAGTTAAAATCAAAAAATTCGAATTTACAAAACGTATATTCGACTTAAAAAACTAACATTTATTTCTCTCAAAACCATAAACCAACCGTTGTTACAATTCAATTTCTCAGTTATTCAAAGTCACATCAGCACAAAATTAATCACTTCACCATCATTTACATCCAATTTACTGAATTAATCGCAAATATTTATATAAATTAAATCCTACAAACATTCATTTTAACCAGATGTAGTCCCAACAAAAAAAATTCATGCAAAAAAAACAAATGTCATCGCAAACGAGGGGTTCCTACCCGTCCACCCCCCGGGGCCTACGCCCCTCCTCTCCCTCTGATGAAATGATAAGGGTCTCGTAGGCGGGAGGGGCTGAACAGATGGATAAATTAGATCGGGTGTCCACGGGCTGGAGGTCTTCATACTTGGGGGGTAGTATCAACTAAAAAAAAAAATATTTGAAAATTATAAATTTTGAAAATATTTCCAAGTTTTAAACGTTCGAATGAAAATAATTCTTTTTTCAATTTTCAGTCAAATGTCACATCAGCACGCTTGAGGCCTATGCTAAAAAGTCGTTGATAGTTACGGATTAACATCATATCAGCGCTAAATGATTAGTTACTGATGCTGAGTGAACGCGTTATATATCAACGCTAGATGTTTTTCTAATTGAAACTTTACAAATTTTGAACAACTTAACAGTTTGAACAAGTATAGCAAATAAAGAAAAAATTCGCGTGAAAAACGTTAAACATTCAAAATTAAACAGTTACAAAGTGTCTCGGGGGAAATTCTCCCAAACGTCTAATTAAAATAAAAATAATCCAAAATTTTAAATTACAGAATTTAGTTCGCTTAATCAACTGTACGATCATCGATCAAAAGCTTTGATCGTATAAAACGATCAATTGCGATCAATAAACGCGATCAATGTCGCACCTTGTACAAGCGATTTGATCATAGACTGTGATCAAACTGCCTACTTGTGGTGCATTCAATTGATTGTCTTACTAAAGGGTGCAGCGAGTGTATATTTTAAAGTGCGTACGACTTACTAAAGGGTGCAGTAAGTGTATATTTTTTAAGTCTGCAATAACTTACTAAAGGGTGCAGCAAGTGTATTATTTAAAATTCGTATAACAGTTGAGATATAATGTCAAATAATGTATAATACTAAAGGGTGCAGCAAGAAGATGATAAAGATATAACAGTCAAACTAAACAACTAACTAAAGGGTGCAGCAAGTTTAACAATAAAAATCATAATAACATAGATGTAAAGATATAACGCATCAAATGCAAAATTGCAAAAATTGTTATAAAGGGTGCAACAAACGCATCTCTTAAACACCGTTAATAAATTTGATAAACGAAATAAATGACTGATTTGATAAACGAAATAAACAAGACATTTGATAAACAATGTAAACGAGACATTTAATAAACAAACAAACTACACATCTCAAACCACCCGGACCTCTGATTCGTTGAAAGCAAAGCGCTGCTCCGTTGCCATGACATCGTCGTCGTTCATCGCCGCGGGTGATTCGGTCAATAGCGTTGTCGTGGCAATGCGTGTTGACAGACGATAAATCAAGTACTTGTAACAAGACCAGACGATACTGATACAGTATGCCTAGAGTAATATACAGAGTACTTAGTATATTTGTACTGTACTTATATAGAGACATATATAGAGTACTTAATATAGAGGACTGTATTTGCACATTATGCCTAGAGTAATATAAAGAGTACTTAGTACTATACTTATACAGTATGCCTGGTCTAGTATACAAAGTAATTAGTATACTTATACAGTATGCCTGGAGTAATATACAGAGCACTTAGTATACTTATATAGTATGCCTGGTGTACTTATACAGAATGCCTAGAGTAATATATAGAGTACTGTACTTATACAGTATGCCTGGCGCAATATACAGAGTACTTATTATACGAGATATACAATATATAAGGTAGCACCATATCACATACTAAAAGTCAGTATACAAACTATCATATACAAAGAATGAATATACAAATTATCCCTTACAAAAGCCAGTATATAAATTATCACATACTAAAAGTCAGTATACAAATTATCACATACAAAAATACAAATTATCAAATATACTAAAAGTATACACAGTATCACATATATACAAAAGATCGATATAAAAATTATCGTATATACTATAATACAATATGCGTAAAAATATATATTTAGTAGTCGTATATAGTTGGCTCTAACCTTAGTCCAGAGGATTGTGACTGCCATCAATGCAGCCAGCACCAGGAGCCACTCTCTGCCTAGAGCCAGCAACTCATCTCTGTACGGGAAAGACTTCTAGACAGACAAACAGACAGACAGAGAATTCATTCTTATATGTCCAGCAGTAGCATTGTAAGACATTGTGTGTGTGTGTCTGTATGTGTGTGTATGCTGGTAGCTATGTGTATGTAGCTAGAACCAACTCTCTAGGGGAAAGACTTCTAGACATACATAGAGAGAGAGAGAGAGAGAGAGAGAGAGAGAGAGAGAGAGAGATAAGTTATGCTTATATCATGCTGTGTGTGTCTGTATGCGTGTGTGTGTATGAATGTATGTATTGTACCATCAAATAACCATTGCGCTGTGTGTACTTTGTGTGTGTGTTCGTGTGCTTAGTATAAGTTCGAGTGTATACATGTGTGTATGTATATATCTATATATGTATGCATGCATATGTGAAAGTATATATGTATGTAATTATGTATGTAATTATGAAGGTACTTATGTATGTATGTACGTATGTGCGTATGTACATACATACGTGCTTATATATGTATGTATGTAGTTAAGGATGTGTGTATGTGTGTGTGCAAATGGTCACTTTTGTAATAAAGTACAAGGTGGGTTTTATACCTAGTATTCATCTATCAATCATCACAATCCATCCACCCATCCATCCTCCCATCCATCCACCCATCCATCCACCCAGGGAACTCAAATTTAATAGAAACTAAACGAACTAAAAAAAGATCATCACCTGTTCAGCTATCAGTCTCTGTATATCGGGTCCATAGGAAAAGTAGCCGATAACCGTTAGACTGGTTATACAAAAGTCAAACATTTGCAGCCAGAAGAAAGGCAGGATGTACTTAGGTCGGGCCTAAACAAACGTCACATCAGCACAAATGCATCTATTTACTGACGAGTTATGAGCTGTGTCTGTGTATAAATCAAGTGATGAGTGAACGCTTCACTCTTAACGTCACATCAGCACAAAAGCGTCTATTTACTGACGTCGCATGCAGTAGAGATTTGATAACATTAATAATGATGATGATGAAGACAATAACAATGACAATAACTATGATATAATAATGATGATAAAGATGATAACAATGATAAAGATGATAATAATGATGACATCATATATGTCTCACAGTAATGGTTCCATAGAGCAGACAGACGGTCAGCAATAAAGAGCCGATAGACAACACGAGTCCCAGAAACTTATCGTCTGTACAAATAATCACCAAAACTAAGATTCAAATCCTGTCATAAGGATTCAAATCCTGTCATTAGGGTTCAAAACCGTCATTAGGGTTCAAATCCTGGTGGCACTTACAACCTTAAAGGTTGACTCAGCCGTCCATTTAACAGAAAAATGAGTGCAAAAAATTAACCCAAAGGATATGATCTGATAAAGTGGTCCCCCTGTTTCCCGGAGAGTAAATTTAAGATTTATTTCATTGGGTCAAGTACCCCCCACCCTCCCTTCCCACCGTCAATTGTATCGATTCGTTGCTTTTTACTTAACGTCACATCAGCACAAATGCGCCTATTTACTGATGAGTTACGAACTGTGTGTGTGTATACATCAAGTGATGAGTGAACGCTTCACTCTTAACACAGCAGAGCAGTCAAGTATTTTTATTTGGGAATGACGGGAGGAAAAGGGAAATTCTGACCATAAACTTAACTAACCCTAACATCCAACTGTCATAACTCATAACTTAACCCTAACCCTAAAAACCATAACTTATCACTTGACCCTAACCCTAACATCCAACAACCATCACCCATAACTTAACCCTAACCCTAAAACCCAATAGCCACAACTGCTACACCCCACCATTTTCCCCCTATCATTTAAAAGCCACATCTAGTTAAAAACCGCAATCTACCGCAACCCCATTGGTTATCCACGGCCCAGCCAGCCGTCCCATTGGACGATGAGTTGACTTCGCCGGCCAATCCCAGATAAGAAGAGACGACCCTCGTGCGCGTCTCTGTCAGCTCTGGGTGCAGCGTGATAGCTGTGATCACTGTCACTAAAAGGAGATCCTTTATCTATGAAACAAGAGAAAACAACTTGCTGCACCCTTTAGTAAGATGCTAAAATTGACAGCTACGTTTGAGACATCATTCGTATAATGTGGTAATCTAGACGTTAAACTTAACTTGCTGCACCCTTTAGTAAGACGCTTAAATTGACAGCTACGTCTAAGACATCGTTCGAACAATACGGTAATCCAGACATTAAACTTAACTTGCAGCACACTTTAGTAAGACGCTTAAATTGATATATACTTATAAGACACAACTGTTAATATGCAAACATTCAAATAAATAAACAAACAAACGATACACTTCTAAGTAATTCACACGTAAACACATACAAATCAACAAACAAGTACAAAACAAACATGTAAACAAGCAAAAACAAACATACAAAAAGCACACAAACAAACAAAAACAAACATACAAGAAACACACAAACAAACATACACAAACAAACACCAACAAACACACGCACACAAACAAACGTACCAGATTAAAGACACCTAGAAAGACAGTGCCCATGCGTACATGACAGCAGAAGCAGCAAGTGTATTCCCCCGTATGACATAATTCAGACAACGTCCTCCGTCCTAACTTACAAGACATGCTCACCCTAATCACAAATTGCCCCCTCTGAAATATCAAACAATAACAAATGTTACAAAAGAATTAAAAATATTAAAAAAATGGAAAAACTTTTCGTTTAATACACGAAATAAAAACATAATTAAATGTTGAAACAATATATAAGGATTAAAATCAGGGATTAGGATTAAAAGATTAAGATTAGGATTACTGTATTATAACATGCTATGATAATATGCTTATGCGAATCCCATTCGGTTACGCACCACATGAAGTTTGTAGAAAATAAAAAAAATTCGCTAAAATTCAATGAAAATAACTGCAAACTACGTCTGATCCGTCTTAATAACCCTAATCATGACTCTAATTCTAACCTAAACCCAAATTCTAACCCTAACTCGGTGAGGTACTAAACCGATGCGCACCTATTATATGTATTATACGATTATGTAAATATACAATTAACTATACTATACGTAATAATTTATAAATTATATAATGAATATAATTTTAAAGAATAATATAATTTAACATTAGGGTTAAGATTAGGGTTAAAAATAAAAAATCAATTTTTAAATCAAAAGTAAAACATCTGCGTGTTTTTAAATTCTAAATTTCACTTTTTCGCGATCAAGATCCATTTATTTAACGATTAGACGTAATTAAATTTGTCTCGTCCGCCTAATTTAAATTTTCCCCCGTCACGTGACTCACTTTTTACGCGAGAATTTATTTTTATTTTTTAATAAAAATAAATAAAACAATATAATGCAAAATGTCAGATATATAATCAATAAAAGGTGAGAATAAAACGAACTATACTCTAATATTCAGTCAATCAAAACGTTATAAATAAGGCGTTTTGCAATAAAATAATAAATTATTTAAATGTGATTGGTTAAAATTTTGTGTTTTTATAATGCTACGTTTTCATTGGGTAATATATGTAATTTTTATTTTTAATGATGTTTCGAAAGCGAAAGAGGTTGACTCATCTGTAAAATATTTCACAGAAACTTATAAATTAAAGAAACATATAAAGAAACATATAAACATATAAAATACAACTTTTAGATTATAAAGAAACGGCTGACACCAAAAACGGATGATTCTAGCTATTAGATCATAAATTGATTGTTAATCTTCGTCTTGTACATCTATTTTGTCGACAAAAATTAGCCTACAAAATGTAATCGTATAATTTGATGGGAAAATTGAGTATTCATCCCCTCTCAAATCCCAAACTGTTTTACTTGGTAAATAAATAAAAAACAATAAAGATTATATAATCGCTATAATACACTATCAATAGCTTATTCGTATATTGAAGATGCTAATTTTTCTGTCGACACTTTGTTATTAAGGGGTACATTTGATTGATGATACCGCATACCGATAATATGATATTTATGCCTAAATTATATTCTCGAATCTCATTCGACGATAAAAATAGTTTTTAGAGATTGTTGGCAGATTGTACTTTCTTCAGCAGGTGCGCGTCGTGTAACCATGACGACCAGGTGATAACAAAACTAATTTGATAGGCCTACGCAGGTAAATTAAAAAAATAAACAAATAATATAAACAAAATAAACAAATAAAGTAAACAAGATAAACAAATAAAATAAACAAAATAAACAAGATAAACAAGTAAAATAAACAAGTAAAATAAACAAGTAAAATAAACAAGTAAAATAAACACAATAAAGAAATACAATTTAACAATTTAAATAAAGAGCACCTTATTTTAATAATTTGTAATTATTAATCAAATAAATATTGAATTTAAAATATGTCTTAAACTTAAATATACTCACTGTTAAACACACAGACAGATAGATTGGTAGATAGACAGATAGAAAGACACACAGACAGGCGATAAACACTTTGAAATATGAATATATATTAGAAATAAATATGTTAATTTAAAAATATTATAATATAAATAAATACCAAATATTACAGATTTCTATACAATTCAAAAGAACTCGTGAATAATAAAATACAAAATATGGATTGTGAAAAAGAGATTTTGTTGCAAACCCCGCGCACAAAACAACTCAATGAATTACGACAAAAGCGTGTGGCCTATTACTCCACATTAGCTCCGCCCACTACAGGGGAACACAAATCACTTCCTGTTCAGTGGTCCGTTATAAATCCACACGTCGTAAATTCACAAAGCACCAATTCGAATTCAATCGTAAAATCTTCGCAATCAAGCAGCGATAAAAACATTCGAGAAAATAATCACACAATTAAAGATACTGATCGTAATTTTTATATCGTAGAAGGCAATGAAGAAAGAATTTCAACAAATTCAGACACTTTATTTAACTCAAATAAAGCTCAAAATACAAGAAATACTTTAATCGGTAAAAATAAAAGAGCACCCGTAAAAATAACAAACGGACCAAATTTAGAGAAAAAAGAAACTAATGTTTTACCGGATAAAAGTGGCAATCCCACTATTGGAAAAAGTCGAAACTTTTTAAACGGTTTAGAAATAAACAAATTTACTGTTAAGCAACCGAAATCATCTAGTTCCTTTGATGGAAAACATTTAGGCACATCAAACAATTTGACCCATGTTGAAAAAAGTGGGCGAATATCTACAACTGCAAATAAAAGAAATCTTTCCATCACTGGTTCAAATACCTCCAATCCTAGTCTCGCAAGTAAAAACGTTTTGAAACAAAACACAGGAAACTTAAATGGAAGAACTTCTAACAAGGACAAAACTTTACAAAGATTTAAAACTAAAACCAAATCAAGTGTTTCAAACGATGAAAATTTAGTGGATGTAACTCCACATCCCAGTGTTTCGTACACGGATTCAAGGATATCCTCTTTATCCACCTTACAATCATCAATAAATACATCGTGTCAAATATCGCGCGATCAGAGATCAAAATTAATTGATATGGAACCTTGGATGAATATTTCGTATGAACCAAGTGTTGCGGAGTCCATTGAGGAGGATCTTGACTATAGTGATGGGATCTCTGATTCCAGAAGTGAGGGAAACATGAGTGTTAAAAGCGATGAAGATGTTTGTTATAGAAGTGCTACCAATTCTGGTTTAACGTACACTGTGGCAAAGATTAAAGACTACCCGGTTAAAGCTAGCAAAAGCAATTCGGTAAATTCAATGAATCCACCAATGGTTAAAGAATTCCAGGATCGGCAGTCAATCAACAACAAGAGGAATGTTGGAAATAACTTAAAATGCAAAGATGACGTTTTCTGTTGCCTTGAAAATCAACAAAAACAATCAGATTTGTCAGCTAATTTAAACGCGACCCAGTCTCAGAGAATACCAGAAAGTAACTTAGTGAATCGGTCAATTCTTATTGAAACCCCATCACAAAATATTCAACTACATGAGATTCAAGCGACATCATCAAACCCAGCTCTGTCACAATTAAGCCAATCTCAGTTAAGTTCACCATTAACAGTAAGAAATGAATCAAATTTCCAGCTGGATCTTGCTTCGCGAGGAACATCATCGCGTCCGGGAACATCTGGCTCTCTGTTTGCGAGCGTGCTAACGACGTGCAGTCGATCTTCATCCAGGAGAAGCACCGCATCAAGTTTGAGGGAGAATTCCGTCGGTTTAGAGGCTGTACTCGGTAAAGAACGCCTTGCCAGACTTCTCGACAACATCAAGACGATTGATGATGAAGAAGAAGAGGAGGAACCTCTTTCGGATGTATATGAGTCCGCGGATTACAACCCAAATTCCGTGTTTTTCACACATCGCAGTAAATCGCAAAATTTTTGCCTTCCTTTGGGAAATGATGACATTCAAGAAAGTCTAGAACTTCAAACTCATCGACCTAGTGTCCAAAGGTCTGACCTAAATGATGTAAACAATGAGAATGTTTTGTTAGATGAATCGAATGAAATAATTGGTCAGAATAAAGGCGGTGTTCGATGTTCGTATAAAGTCGACGAAATATATGCGGAAGCGAAAAAATTAAAGGAATCTTCTGTGTTCGCTTGGGAGGAGGAACACAGTGGTGCTGATTGCCATTCCTCTGATTCCAAATATACTCCAGAAGGGAACAGTCCTGACTTTGCTGTTTCCAATTTGTCTGGACATCATCCTAATGGAACTTTTCCAGACAACATAAAGTCATCAATGCGGAAAAATTTAGATGGGGAGCTAATCGCTGAAAATAAAAGACTGGGAAAGAAAGCTGAGGCTGCCAGTTCCTATGGACGAGAGAGTGAATCGCAATTTGATAATCAGAATAAAAGGTAGGAATCTTTATTTACTGTAAAATTTATACTATATTTTGCATTACTGAATGGTTTTTATATTATGTAAAGCTGAAATAATAAATTTTCTTTATCAATTCGTAATCTGTATATTTAACTAATAAACAATATAATTATTCCAATATAATATACATACAGATTCTTTAAATCTTGATTATAATATATATTTTTATAGCATCAATCATCACTCTTTGAATACTAACCCCAATCCCAAGTTTCAAACCCCTCATATCCCATCCATTCAACAATATATCAAATTCCTTGAAGAACTTGGTGAAGAATCAAATCGATACTCAGCAACCCCACAAACAGACTCTTCTCTCCAATTGGTCAACTCATCATCCAATGAGTTTAGAGTTAAAGTAAATCGTATGCAAAACGATTTGCTTACCGCTATTGAGAATAATGACGACGATATGTTTTTAATGATTACCGCTGCTATTGATGAATGTAAAGCTGATTCCGTGAGAAATACCGGTTCAAAAATTGACGGTTCACTATTTATCGAGAGGAGTAATAAACTTGAAAATGGAAAATGTACTCCTTGTGGTAATGATACTGGAAATAGAAAGAGTAGTAGTTATGGTAATTGTAGTAAAGTAAGTGAGTATTTTAATAACCGAATTGGTACCAGAAGTGGAGAGAGTAATGATTCTTGCGATAGCTTTCGCAGTAAAGAGGGTAATAGCTTGAATGAAAATAAGAAAAATATTGAAGCTTGGGAAAGTAATGATGATAGTAAAAGTATACAATTTAGAGAGAGTAATTTAGATGCGAAAGATAGAAAAAGTAATAATAATAATAGTACCAGTAAAGACGTCCAAGTTAATGGGAGTAATTCATATAACAGTATTACCCACGAGAAACAGAGTAATAATTCTTGTTTGCAAAATAAGTTACTTGTAGAGAATAATTTTACTGAGTTTGCTTCAAACTTTACAGAGAAAAGAAACGGTGCATATACCAGTAATTCTGAAGATTTTTTATACAATCCTCAAATAAAATATAATCAGTTGAATTTAGGTAAAGATTTAAAATCTAACGCAAGTTCTGTCAATTTACTTAATAACAAGAACAATAAAGCACATGCATCAAATTTTTCAGATTCACAAAATACTTACAAAAAATCTGACTTAACATCCAGTACAAACCTACTTCATATTCCACTTGGAAAATCCCAATCTCCACAAAACGGATTAGATATCCCAGAATCCCATACACCAACATCGACTAAACTTTCCACCTTATCCTGGATCGATAATCCAATTATTTCGGATTCCAACAAACCATTTTTTCCACCGGTTTATATTTTGGATGATACATCGGTTCGAGATTCTGAAAATTACGTCTATTCCGCTGATCGCAACCGACCATCGCTCCCGGACTTTTTACGCGATGCTTTAAGTTTCACCGTGACCGATTCTGTTGATGAAATGAAACAACGGAATTTGACAAAGAATAGGATTGGCAACGAAAGTTTGGATTTTAAATACAGCGGGGATATGTGGAAGAGCGATTTGCTTCCGGAATCCGTGAAAGCGGATCTTAAATTGGATCTACGAGGATCCCAAGATTACTTAGAAGATAGAAAGAATTATAGTGTTCCTGATAATAATAATGTGAGTACTATTTTAGGAAGTTATGATAAAAAACGTGAGGTTCGTTTTGATGAGAATATTTCGGATAATAAGTTGCATGAAAGTTGCTTATTGGTAAACTCTGAGCTGGACGATGCTTGCAGTAGGGGTAAGGATTCGAAACTGGCTATAGATGCTTCCAAGTTCACAGAAACTAAATGCAATCTTACTCAACCAATAAAGGAAAGTTCAAAAAATGACGATACTTCACCCGATGGAAATACTTTTGATAAAAAACAAACTACGAAACTAAATAAAACTGATGCCACTATTTTCCAGCTAATTAAATCCAACAGTGCCCAGAATGGGCCGAGTCCCATCCAATCAAA
The DNA here is from genome assembly GCA_034700105.1 of Oconnorella tubifera. Taxonomy (NCBI): domain Eukaryota; kingdom Metazoa; phylum Annelida; class Clitellata; order Enchytraeida; family Enchytraeidae; genus Oconnorella; species Oconnorella tubifera. The sequence continues at coordinate 3,274 of JAQIXG010001918.1, read as the reverse complement.
ATCAAGACCAAATTCATCCTTGCTGAAATTATCCGGGCCTAAAAACCCTAGTTTAACATCAAGGAAATCTTTAAGAAAGGAATTCGAACCCACACCAGGGCCGGAGGGAGTCAATGTGGACACAGAGGGCTCCCACCAGGACCAAGGAAGGGGCCGGCCGGGTAGATCGAGGCCCTGGAGTGCCAAGCCCACTACTGGCCCCATGATTTGGCAGTCAGCCGCTTTGCCGGACCAAAGGAAAAAAGTTCAAAGTCCACTGGGGGTTAGGAGTAGCCAGGGAGCATTGGCAAGACTAAGAGCATCGAGTGCCACATCCAGATATAGGTAAATATGATATTAATTTCATTTATTTCGTGATAATTGATGGCTGCAGAATTGTTAAAATGCGTTAAATTGATTGATGTAATTGATTTAATTCACGCAAATAGGACAAAAAATGTGATATGTTGACATAAACTACTAAGTTGAGTAAGCAAGGGGAGGTTAAGGGGCTTATTACCCCCCATTGAAGGTCCAATTTTTTATCATCTCAAAGATGTTTGTTTAGTAGTGAATCCCCCCCCTTGTGTCGATGCAGTGCAATTTATTACATTTTATGCATGTATTTAGATACCAAATACGTGTATTTAGATACCAAATACATGTATTTAGAGACCAAATACGTGTATTTAGAGACCAAATACATGCAATTGGTGACCAAAATTGTGTGATAACGTAAAAAAAGTCATCACAACCTAAAAAAGGTCATCACTCCAAATTTTTGAGGGAACCCATTTAGTCAATTCCTAGTTACTCCACGGCATAAAGTACTAGTAGGTCTGTATGAAACAAAGACTGTCAACTCAAAGTCACTCAATGCAGTTACTCAATTAATAAAATGAAATATAATGACTACGATAGTGAAAATGCCATTTCTGATTAACTTGTTACGTTTTTTACAAATTTTGTTTGGGCTATAATTTCAAATGACTTCATTACTTTTAGATTTGACTCAATGGATCAGACTCAGATTGAGGGGGAAAAGTCAAAGAAAGCAACTCATGAGTCAAATGGTTTGTTTGTTTATTTGGCTCTAGAATTTGATTGATATAATTCCAAAATTTGTTAGGGTTAAGATTGAAGGTAGGGATAGAGTGATGGGTTAGGGTTAAGTTTATAGTTTATTAGGGTTACGGTTATTAAATGAATTGATGGGGCCGTTTTGTCGAGCTCATATATTTGGGGCCGTTTTGTCGGGTTAATGTATTCGGTACCTTTTTGTTGTGGTAGCCTTGTAATACCGGTACACTATACAACAATTGTTTTTGTTTATAGCAAAATTAGCAACAAGGAAGAATTGGTTCAAAGATTACAGTGAATTTACAGGATTGGTAGGACAGTCATAATATTCGCATTTATTTTGGACTGAAAAAACTTTTTGTCTATACGACCTTACAGTCTATTAATATGTGTAACAAATATAATAGATAGTGCATAGTCAGCGCTAAGCAAATTTGTGCTGATGTGATATTAAAAATAATGTCATTCGTAGGCGCTAAATAGACTCATTAGTGCTGATGTAACTTTATAATCAAGCACTATAATTAATAAAGACTGTAATTTCCAACAACTTAATAAACAGATCTGGGCCGATGTGATATTAATAAATAATGTCATCAACAGCAACCAAATGGCTCATTTGTGCTGATGTGACATTACTAATTAATGTCATCAACAGCAACCAAATAGCTCATTTGTGCTGATGTGACATTACCAAATAACAAAATTCACTCTCACTAAATAAACACGTTTGTGCTGATGTGATATTAACCTTCTAATGTATAGTCTATAGTAAACACATTTGTGCTGATGAACAGCTCTCCAAATAATGACGACATTACGATATAATGTAATTCACAGCAACTAAATAAACGTATTTGTGCTGATGTGACATTAACAAATAATACAATACACAGCAACTAAATAACACATTTTTGCTGATGTGACGTTAACCGACTAATATTGCTATTCGCAGGCTCTATACTATAGTTAATTACCACATTTGTGCTGATGTGGCATTAACCGATTAATACTGCAATGCACAGCAACTGGACAAATGCATTTGTGCTGATGTGACGTTAACTGACTAATATTGTTATTCCTAGAGTCCGCGTATTCAAACTGGGGAACTGTCGATGCTAAAATGTCTTCCAGAAGAAATTCTGCTCAAAATTTTCTCTCATCTCTCTCACAGTGACTTGTCTCACTGTTTGTCTGTCTGCATGGACTTCTATCGTATCTCTTCAGATCCCTCTCTTTGTATGTGTAACTGTATGTCTTTGTCTCTCTCTTTTGTTTGCTATAATATCGGTGCATTAGTGAGTACGTCATTAATGCACGATCAATTCGCATTGTTGCATGATCAATGCGTGATCAATATATTATCAACGCATCATTTATAATTGGTCAAAACATGATCAAACTCAATGATTTTGTATATACGAAGATATTCAATGTGCGATCAATATTGATCACGAATTAAATCCGTGATCATTTACACAAACAGGGAAAAGCGTTGAAATTCGAGATAGATCCCTGACTGATGAATGGTTCGCTGTTATTGGTCGCCATCAACCAATCAGAATCAGTCTTACAAGATGTACGGGAGAGCGCGTTACAGCCGAGGGAATGCGGGAACTTTTCCGCTGCTGCGCCGAGTCATTAGAGGTGAGAATGGGGCACTCTTACCCCCAGAAGTAAAAGTTAAAAAGGGGTTAATAGGGCCCTTATTACATCCAGGAAATAAGTTAAATAGAGGTTAATAGGGGTCCAATTAACCAGTTGAAATAGAGGTTAGCAGGCCTCCCATTATCCCCCAGAAATTGAGTTTAAATATGAGTTATCAGGGGTCCAATTACCACTCAGGAATGGAGGTTAAATAGCTTTTATCAGGGCCCCCCTTATTTTCCCTAGTATGAAAGTTTGAAGGGCTCCCTGTTAACCACTATACTAGGTATAGAGGTTAGTAAATAAACAAGCAAACAAGTAAACAAAGAAGCAAACGAATAAACAAGCATTCAAACAACCAAGCATTCAAACAACCAAGCATTCAAACAACCAAGCATTCAAACAACCAAGCATTCAAACAATCAAGCATTCAAACAACCAAGCATTCAAACAACCAAGCATCCAAACAACCAAGCAACCAAGTATTCAAACAAACAACCAAGCATTCAAACAACCAAGCATTCAAACAACCAAGCATTCAAACAACCAAGCATCCAAACAACCAAGC
>JAQIXG010001917.1:0-19575 GCA_034700105.1 Oconnorella tubifera | reverse complement strand
GTATAGAATAGCCGACGTACGACAGACTAGCTTAGTTTTCTGTGATTTGATGACAAAAATTCATCAAAGTTCACCAATTGAGAACTTAGCTAATTGGCAACGTAAAATTAAGCCAAACGTATCAAACAAGAGATAAAATCTTTCTCTTTAATTTGGCCATCTCAGAATTTATATAGAGCCAAAAATAAATTATTAAAATGCGGTAGACCGAGGCCTACCATTTGGGGCCGATAAAGGCTAACTGGGAAGTGATGCATTAATAAAGTATGTGTTTTAAATTGTAACAGAATGCAACTACCTTCTGGTTGTTATACAACAAACTAAAAAGTAGAGAACATGTTATAGTTTTCATTGCACTGGATCCTATGTCAATAGACTTCAGAAGTAAAGGCAGCAACTTCTCTATAAAAACAAAAGCAAATAATGAAATATTGATCATTGTTACAAATTATTTGTAAAATTATTAATCTCAGTCTTATAAAAGCAATACCTAATATAGTATAATACTATAATATAATATAGTATAATACCTAATATCATTGAAATAATCAATATAATCATATATTTTCTAAAATTAATTGACAGATTAATATTATAATCAAGACTTTCATTGACAAACCATTTGCGAGCAACTTTGGACGATTGCCAGAATGAAAACAAAGATTTCTAAGAATAAGCAAAGCTGACTTCTGAAGGGTCTCCTGCCCACTGAATCCAAACTCTATGAGCAGGACTATGGAGTCTGTAACAAGCTCAGACACATATAAATGACATTACATATAATAGTTTCATTGTCTTCATATCAATACCAAAAGGTACTTAGGCTTGTTAGAGAAGTGGTTAGAACACTGGATTCAAAATCGGTAGATCCAGATTCAAATCTCGGATAGCTCACTGTTTCTCTAACTAGCTGCACTCGTTTGTAAGATGGTTAAATTAACAGCTATGTTATCAACATTGTTCATATAATACGGTAATCCAGACATTAAACGTAACTTAAACTATACTTTTAACTTAACTTCAGATAGAAAAACGAGCAGTTTCAAATGGATCACAGTATTACAGTTTATCACATCTTATATCTCATCATAAATTTGTCCATCATACCAATTTTTTTGATGGCTTAATTAAAAAAAATAATACGAACAGACCATCAATTTTTAGAATCATATTCTGTCCTTCCGTTGAAAAAGATAAGTTAACAAAGAGACTTAGCCACAAAGAATGCATTAGTTGGTTGCTGCCTTTTTTCTTCTTATTCAACTTCTTTGGATTCATAGAAGAAAACTCGTGTAAAAAATTGCTCTATAAATAACAAAAGTTTAGATATTATTATTTAATTTATTTACAATAAAAAAACAAAGTAAAGAAAAAAAGTGAACAACAAAAATTAAAAATTGAGGCATTTAATTAACAAGTTTTTAGAGCGCTAGACAAACAATAAACAATAAACAATAAATAGAGTGCTAGACAAACAATAAACAAATTAAAATGATACGTAGTATACCTTCCACAGTATGCCTCTGCACTCTTGACTTAAAGCGAGTGTAGAAGCCAAGTTAAAGCCACTTTTAAGCAAAGCCGGTGAATCAGAAGTCGCTTCTTTTTGAAGCAAGCGAATGATGCGGTGTACTAGACTGTTGCTACTGTGCAGTGGTTTGACTGATGACTTGTCCTGAGTGAGAGTAGGTACAGAGGTGAATGCCAATGAACTGCAAGCTGTTAAATGTAAAAAATTGTTTTTGTGAAAAATACAAGATCCGAAATCTGTAATAACAATGCAAGAGATTAATAGCTTGTTAGTTCAGTAAAATTATAATAAAATTAGCAAAATTTGATAATTTCGATACTTGAGATCATTAGGAACACCTTTTATAAGCATGTAAAAAATTAATAAAAGGACAAATAATAATAAAAGGTATTTCATAAGTTTTCAACAATAATACATTATTATATATACTGTCAATACAAATGAATATTGTTGCCTAAATAAATATTACACTTTAACTAATATCTAGAGAAAAGATGTCAAATATTCAATAGAAAGGCATAAATATAAATAAATAAACTCTATTACATAGAGGTTTTATTATTTTTAAATCCCAATGGATACAACAGTGCTAAAGTTGATGAAAGCATCCAGTAAATGCACAACTATAGAAAATGTTTTAAAGAAGACCTTGCGGACATCTTGCAGTATAATTAGATAGCAGAGCGAGAGTGCAGGACATCAGACCAACATCTAACTGACACCAACACCAGATGGCATGAACCAAATTTGCAAGACCATTCTTACACGCACACAACTGCACAATAAATTGAACTATGATAATATGAATACACAAAAGTATTAGAAAAAGTTTTCCATTATATGAATATTACTGCCAAGATTTCAAAAGAATATTTAATAGAAAATAAAAATAAGAATAAACAATTACTTACTTTTGCTTCTTCGTTGTCGTATAGAAAGTTAGTCAGCAATTCAATGATCATTGTAAGTTCTGATAACACAACACTGATCTGTATACACAACACACAGAATGTATCATATATAAACATCCAAAGACAATCATCAGAGGCACTCACTCCCTTATTATAATTCTTGCATAAATGGCAAATATCGCAGAAAAATTCAAGATATATCAGCATATATGCAGTATGTATCCTATCCCTATTATTAATTTCCTAGACAATGTAAATAATCAAAGCAACTGAATGCTAGGCTATTGTTACAGACGCTAACACGGATGTATGAGCTCTCTAAATGGTATCAGATAATATTTAGATTATATTTTCGACTATCTTATTGCTATAACATTTAATTTGTTTTAGTTAGATTTTTGATCAAAAATTGAAAGGCTCTGTGAGTCATGCTGTTGCATGTTAAATCCACACCAAAATACAATGTAAGCATATTGTTTAATTAGTAAATACGTTACATATAAAATTAATCTTCAAATTACATTTACTTATGTTATGGATAAAGAAAAAATAAATAAAATGCACACCTTTTTCTTAGCTGCAGGGACCTTATATTGAACCAGTGACTCGCTGTCTAGCTTGTAAATCAATCTACGCATGTGTTCACACACAGTCTCCATCAATCCAGCTGTTAGAAAGAAAAACAAACCACACTAGGGAGTATACTACAGAGCAAATATGCAGTCATAGTTTTAACTAAAACAGGACTCAAAAAGCTCAAAATTACATGCATTAATACAATGCCTATAAAAACTGTGTTATTAATTCATCAATGGCAATAAAATAAATATAAAATAATAACCGTCACTTTTGCCCCATTTACAGACAAACCACATCAATGCTATAATACATGCAATATCTAGTGTGCTGTATCTAGTCTAACCCACAGCCTTTAATAACATTATGCTATATGCTATATAAGGGTCGCAACCTGTTGGTACATTACAAACATTGCAGCCATTGCAATCAATCAAAGAATCTATGATTTCAACACAGCATTGAGCCAACTATGCACTAACCTTCTAATGCAGCAGACTTGGCAGATGCAGTCAGTGTTAGAACAGCTTTGAGTGCATTCACAACTGCTACCTTAGCACTAAGATACTGGTCATGAGGCTTAAGGATGACTGAGTCAAAAGACTGGACCAGAGCTTGACAAAGAAATGCACCACCGGCAGTACTACTGAATATATCGTCTTTACCTTCTTCTAAAAGTTAACAAAAGAATTAAAACATATTCACACATTAACTTTAGCAAAGAAATAACAATTAAACAGAGTACAGAGAAACTTAGTTGCATATATTGTGTATATATACTTAGTTGTACATACTTAGAGTTAATATATTAATATATGAAGTATATAATTAATATATAGTTACATAGTTGTATATACTGAGTTTTGTGCATTTAGTTTTATTATCAATTTAAAACCGGTATAGTACCTGAATTCAAAGTGTTATCTAACATGTCAGATATATAGTAGACGTCTTCATTTGTTTCGCTTTTACTCTTAAACTTGGACTCTTCAGTGAATAAAAGAGCCAAGAAGCTGAGAGATATCAGCCAAAGATCAGAATCCACTAAAGTTCTATCTTGCAGAATGTTTATAATACGCGCTAAACAGACAAACATTACAATTAGAACAACTACATAGAGCTCTCGTAAAACAAAATACAAAATATAACATTTCACTTTTAGATATAAATCATCGTAAATGGAATATAAATCAGTGAAATATTGCATTGCAACATGGAACTCAAACCCAGAACCAGTTGGTTCCACATCTGGTTCGGTTCTCAAATCACTTTGCCAAGTGATTAACTCAAACCATTCAAACCCCATCTTCTTATTATAATTTTACGAATTTTAATTATATATATCTTTATTTCATCAATATGAGAGCAAAAATAACTAAAGTACAGCAAATAGCTTAAATAACAAATATCTTCCAACACAATCTTCGATACGTAATTTTAAGGATATTACATTAAATTATTTGGATTAATTATTTAATTCATTACCCCCAAGAATGTTCCAGTATTTAACAAAAATGGCTGATGTGGCTTCAAAAGTTTCCTGTCCACTAATAACAAGAAGATTAGAGAAGAAAGCAAAAACTGACTCCCAAAGAGAAACGCACAGAATAGCAACATCAGGTTCATCTGTACAGAAATCAATACAAATAAGCATTCACTTTTACATATATAGCATATTATTTATATAATATTATACAGTTTTATACAATAATTTGTTTAATATATCTTAAACATTATACATGATAAAAAATAAACATTAGTGTATAATTTGCTGATAAAAACTTCAGTAACTACTCATCAGTTATATATACAATGACATTGAAATTTGTCAAAAATGTGGTTAAATTTGATAACTATATTAATTGTTATACTCTACGTTTATTTTCTTGAATTTTAATCTGAAAACAAACAGACAACGAAGAAAACAATTTATCCCTTAGATATTCCCTTCATATAATTTGTGCGATATGATTAGAGTTAAAATTCGGGCTAGAAATAGTATTCTAAAGAGAGTTTCCTCACAAAATCACAGAGGTGTAAAGAAATCACCTAGGCCTATAAAATAATTCTGAAATGACAAGACCTTGATAAGCCAGTCGCAGCAGTTGAACGGCTTGCTTGATGCCAGCTTTATCCATCAGTAAGCTTCGTCTGATGACATGACTACGTGAAGCACAGAGCCGAGTGAAATCCACGATATCACGATGCATTGTTAACAAGTCCATGAGTGCGAGCGTGCGCTTTACTTTACACTTCTGATCATTATAGATGAAATCCTCAATCAAACGTACATCAAGTAGCCTAGGTAAAAACAATAAATATACAAAATAGAAGTTCTAGTTTCGCTTGTAGACAGTAGATCTACTAACATGGAGTGTATGAATTCAAATCTCATTACAGATATATTGAAAAGGTTTCACGACAACTCGTCTACAGACATTTGGTCTACAACACTACGCCTACCAACATTTGGCAATCGACATTTATCTACAGGTATTTGATCTACTGGAAGATTATGCTTAGGGTTAATGTTATGAAGAAGCTTAGGGCTAAGTTTAGTTTAGGTTATGGTTAAGGCCAGCATTTTAGTAAATGTTAGAATTATTGTAATGATTACAGTTATAGTAGACCAAATATTGATAGACCAAATGTCGGTAAAGGTAGAGTCGTAGACCAAAATTCTGTAATCGAATTGTCGCAAAACTCACTAAATGATGAAATTAAAAAATTAAAATTTCTATTACTTTAATAATATTCTTTACTAAAACAATTAATACAAAACAACAAAATCCGCTGACTTTAGTAAAGATGGGACAATATTCTTCTTCTCTACATGAATGAGCGAGTCATTAGGAGCTAAATTGATGAGATTTGAGAGCAACAGAGTAATGGCTGAGACTAGACAAGGAGTAACAACACTGCTAGTGTCCACTGCATTGCATTCTGATGATAAACTAGAGGCAGCACTGTCTCGTGAATGAGCGTCTAAATTAGATAAACATAAAATATTGTGTTAAAAATTTAAAACATTTTAACATTAATACTTATAACAGCAATTTATGATGAGATAGTTTTAATGACTTAAAATTTACCTAAAAGTTTCCTAACCCCCTCTTCATGATCCTTCTTCCCTATCCCTCCCTCCATCTCTGTCTTCCTCTCTCCCTCCCTCCATATCTCGGCAATCTCAACTTTCAACCCTCTGGATCAATCATAACATCCCAGTTTTGACCATATTATCTCAAACACAAATCTGATTCAGATACCGGATACAGTATCTAAATTGACGGATCAAAATCTTGGATTATGCAGGCTCACAAATGGATCTAACATTTTGTATTCCTGATTTTATAGAACCCTTCTCAATCTTTGATTCAGATCTTTATACATTTTAAGATTTAAAAAAACATACAACTTAGCTTTTAATGAATGAATAAAAAAGTTAAACTTTTTTTATGCACGCAACAAAAATCTTCAGAATTGAACTAACCTGGTAAAACCTGTCTGGCTAGACCTGCCCCCGGGCCATTAGGTCCGGCCTGTGACCTTCGACCTTCTCCAGTCACGTGACGTCTTCTCATCGCTTCATGGGCTGATTCATCGACCAATCCCATAGGTCTTCTCAGAGATGAGTCAGCTGAATACGGCTGAAAAATATAACAAATATTTCTATTTTACTGACTTATATAAGATATTATTTAACTATTATAAAACTGTTCATAATATAGCACAGTACATAATATATAATATGTTCATATACTTTACATGAATGTACATAATATAAACATAAAGTATATGTATATTATAATAAATAATATGTTCATAATATAGTCCAGAAAATATGACAAAAAAGCAGTTTGTAATTATTTCCATTATAAACATTTAATAACCAAGACTTTATTTATATAACCAGCTTCATGATTCAACGCAAAATACTGTGAGATTCAAATCTACCTTATAATTTAAACATCTAGATAAAGGTGCAGCAAGTTACAGCTATAAGGCTAGTATCGTGACTTAAACAAAAATTTATCAACTATAGATGCTAACAATTCAAACGACAGCCTTTTTCAAAACAAATCAAACTTTTCAAATATTTAACGATTGTATGTAATAATGCGAGTTATTATTTCACTTCTAGAAATTTCTAGTTCAAAGTAAATGATATTGACCTGAGATGCAGACAATGTGAGATCATCAGTCAAGTCACCCCCCATCCCAGACTGATGAATACCAACAGAATCTGAGTACACACGTTCAATAAAACAACAACACTTAAATAACTTGTACAATTTTATTTCATTTATCATAATCATTACTTTGTGACAACATTTTCTTTCTTCGCAGCACCGCTATATCAAATTTCAGTTTATTTATTGTCTGACGTTACATCAGCACAAAAATGCAAAATACAACGATTCAGTTATCTCGCTTCTATATACAATCACATTAATACATATTCAAAAGTGATGTCAGTGCTGAGTACTTGATTTTTTAGAAACAAAGTGACGTGTAAACACTTGACTTATTACACAGTGATAAATAATAAAAGATAAACAGCAATAGGTAGACTTTTCTTTTTTGAAAATTTAAAAGATATATTTTAAATCTATTAAAATTATATTACCACAAAATGTTTTTAAAAAATTGAAAAAGATTTAACACGAAAAAAGATAAATACTAATAAACAATAAAAAGCGCATTCACGCAATTGAAAATAAATAAATAAAATATATTAATAATAAGTAAATATATATATATATATAATAATAATACATAAATTGAACCTGAAGTAGATACAGTAGCCAGTGATTCTTGTCCCTCCTGTGTTGTTGTTGTTCTTATTTCATGGTGATGACCATTAATGGGATGAATAGTGGGATGAACGTAGTATCTTGCAAACAGTTGATGAATCTTATCATAAAACTGAGTGTGATCTAATAATACTAGTAACGCGTCGAGACCAACTAGAGACACCTGGTAAATCGAATAATATATTTATCAACTAGAGACACCTGTTGAATCAAATAATACATTTATCAACTAGAGACACCTGGTGAAGCGATTAAAATATTTTAACAACCTTATGAATCAAATAATACATTTTATTAATCCAGCACACCACTTGTAAATGAAAATTTCACTAACAAAACCTTGTATTTAATAGCGAAAAATCATTCTATCCATTCTAAGCAAATTAATCCTTTATCTAAACACTCACTTAATCCGAGCTCTAATCTTAACCCTAACTCTATATCTGAGCATTTATCTATATATAATTCTTAAATCTGCAAATTTTTTTTCATGCGCATTTTTCTGTACATGTATGCACTTTTTTTATATGTAAACGTATATTTTGATTTACGTATATGCACGTTTTACTGTATTTGATTATTTAAAACACACTTTTTTTTAAAATGATTATTGATGACAGTGCACTTTTGCTTGGCACAATGCTGCGTGCACTTGGAAGAGGCAACAAATGATATAAAGGGGAAAGCAATTTTTTTACCTGAGTTTCTTCATTCAAAACTACCGGACCCTGCCAAACTATTTCTGCCGTCTGCGAGTCACCAGTGGACAAAGGTTGAGAGGTTAAGTTAACCAACAGAAGAGCAGCCTACAAGCAAGTTAATTATTCACCTTTAAAAATGTACTTCATTATTGAACTTTAGTAATGTATACAATTTACGACATTTTGCAACCAGCATCTATGGATGCCGGCATCTATAGGATGCCGGCATCTACAGGATGCCAGCATCTGTAGAATGCCTACATCTAGAGAATGTCGGCATCCATACATCTATAAAATGCCGGCATCTACAGAATGCTGGCATCTAAATGCTGGAAGTCACATGCTGGCATCTAAATGCCGACACTTAAATGAATTCTACACAAACATTAGAATTTTATAACTTTTAAATTTAACACGAGTCCAAATCAATAAGTAATCCCTTAGAAAATATCTGCTAGAAATCAACCTGTTGCCTAGTTAGACTACATTCAGCGTCATCTAACAGCAGACTCAGAGCTGTCCCCCAGATGCCCCCGGGTATATTATGACATTGAGTTGTCATCGTTATTCTTCCTGATTCAGTAGATGTCAGCGCAGTAGCTATTCCTATTCCAGCAACACGAACCTAGAGTGGATACAGTGACTTTATTTAGACACCTTAATAATGCAACTTAAAATTGTTGAAAACACCACAGAACTAAACGCTAAACTGTTGGAAACATGCATAGTAGGACAAAAGTATATGATTGATTTAAACGAAGATTAAACATAGGGTTATTATTTGAGAAAGATTAAAACATTAGCTTATTGTTAAAAGCTTTCCTGTAGAAGGATGGACTGAGATTCCAACAGGTCCAGGTTCGATTCCCTGAGTGAGAAAATGATTGTTTTGAATGCTACCTATTTCACTTACTTGCTGCACCCTTTATTAAAACTGCCTAGTTAAGCCATCCAATTAAACGGTACAGCAAGTTACAATGTCTCAGTTACATCTGAGATATTATTCATATAATATGGGTACCAATGACGTAAAACATTTAAACTAAAATTAAATTAAATATACAAATCTATTTACTGATAAAATTAAAGGATTCAAAATTGATCGGATGCGATTTGACTAAAAGTGCAAGAACTTACTTCAATGTCTCTATAGCTCCACAGTGGAAAGAGCCAATGAAGGCCTGACTCGTCAACTGAGTCCCCTACAGTCTGTCTGGAAAACAACCAATTACGAGGCCAGTCCTAACAATACAACACACTCATTTAGTCACAAATATATAATTATAATAATATATAGAAATTTAGAAATCTGAAAATAATGTACAAATAAAATTGTAAACATTATTAATAACTGAATATAATTAATCGTCTCTTTCGAAATGACCTGAAAGCTAAATATTTAATTTAATGTTAATTTAATAATGTGGTTATTCAAAAAAATCGAATGTTAATCAAACTAATATTCAATGTCTAAAAGCTAGCATTTAAATTTCTGTCGATAATATTTTAAAAGCCAATTTGTTTACTCGATTTCCAAAACGACCACTTTATAACACAGCCATTACCTTCTAAAATTAAACTTTTTGTCACTAAATAGTTATTTTAAGTAAAACAAATAAGCAAAGTGAAGCTAAATAAATAGCTAAGATTGAGACCTGACTATGTAGCTGTATTGTCATCTCATGTGCTAGATGCCTCAGACAGAAAGTAGCACATCGTGTTATCCCTCGACCCATGTAAGACATGGACAGACCACCTCGACCTGCATGGAAGGCTGATAGCACCTTGCAATATAAACATAGAAAACTGATCGATTAAATAATAATATAAATTGTTTCATTTAATAAATGCACAATTGGAAATAAATCACACATGACAAGAATGGGCAAGATATTAAATGCACAGAACATTGGCAAAAAATTGTAATTTTTTTTAATTCACGTCAGTATAAGTGAAATGTAAAAAATGTATAAAAAGTTGAACAAACAGAAGACACACCTTCAATTTTTTTAAGATAATCTTAAAAATTTAATAAACTGATTTCATGTCATTTATAAAAAACGAAATACACTTAATTTATGCTTAATTTAAAAAAATAACATTAGAATGAATCATTAAAATAAGTAATGGAATAAATTCTAGAATATTAAATTATAAAATATTTAAATTATAGTGATAATATGAATATTACTTCAAGTAAAGACTGTAGTATTTGAATGCATATAGAAAGACTATCAGCTGAACTAGATCCTTTACTCCATCCTGGTCTATTAAAAACCAAACCAAACACTCAATAAACACTCATATTTAAATACAAATAACAAATATTAACTGATATTTATTTCTCAAATCAAAATTTCGCATAAAATACAAATCTCGCCCCAATATCATCTATATAACATTAAAGTTCTATACAAGTAACTTTGATTTTAAAATTCGTTAAAAAATGACAACTGATCCATGAAACAAAAAACCTGAAAATAATCTAAAAATAAAATACAAACATTAGTTAACTACCTGCCAAGATTAACTGTAACTGAAAAGCAATTATTACTTTCCGTTAAAACTAGTATGTCAACATTACAAAAAACTTCAAGACTGAAAAATTATACAGAATAATAAAACTTATCCTTTTATTCTGAATAAAGATAATATATAATACATTTTTATACAGAACAAAAAGACCTTTTTATTTCTTTTTATTCTTTTTCTCATTTTATTCTGTATAATTAACTGAAATAGATGAACTTCTTCTAACCTCGCAGTAATTTGCATGAGATTGAGAAGAGTGAGTTCCAGTGATGACAGATTATACGTATGATCAGCACGACTGATACGACCAAGAATACTTTTAACAAGATCACCGTGTACACATCGTGATGTCACGCTACAGATGGACAGATTGTAAGGAAACCGACCGACAAATTCATTGACAAACTTTAGCAGGGCTCTATTCAATTGTCTGTTCAAAATATAAGACAAACAATTGTATATTATAACATCACATTAATCAATTAATACATTAATTGTATATTATGATATTACATAAAAGTATAGTTTCTTTTCTTTAGCATTGTTGATTAAAAAGAATAAGTTTATAATAATAAATAAGAAACTAATAATAATAATAATAGTAAATCACATCCAATATATAAATAAATAATAATAATAATAACAAATCACATGCAATCTAGTCAACTGTTTAGAAGCCTATTAGTAAATTGATTAAAGCGATGCACTCAAAGGCAACATGTCAAGGTTCAAATCCCAGACAGCTCACTATTTCGCTAACTTGATGCACCCTTTAGTAAGACGCTTAAACTAATATACACAAACCAAAGATGTTTGACTACAATTTACAATTCTGTACAAGTGCCGCATTTGAACCCAACAACTTGCAAATACTGTAACCGCGTCATCTTTCCACTCGACATCTCAGATTTCAATCCTATAATATGGTAATCCACGATGTTAAACTTAACATTCAACTGTCTATCCAAAATATAAGACAAAAGAACTGTATTAAATTATATTATAATTTTCTACAATTTATAATTTGCGAACTCTTTTACAAACCTTTTAGCCTTTTGAGCTGTTTCGTTGAATTCTTTCTGACTGATAATTGCATCTGTCCTTGCAAGCAATACTTGTAGAGCTCCCTTGGGATGCAACAGCATGTCTGACAACCAGTTTAATGTTTCAGTTGGGACAGACTGAGACTGAGTGATAACTACATGTAGAAACTGTAGAACATCGTATAACAGCAACTCATCGGCAGTTGAACAAGGCGTGATCATTAAGAATCTAAAGACAAAAAGTATAATTTCCTAAAGATAAAAACACAACTAAAAAAAATGTACAATGTACAATGTTAAAAATAACCTCAAAGTGCAAATGCGATAACTAAGCGAAAGTTAAATACTTTTTCTCAATTTTTTGAGAAGAAGTTTGAGTAAATATTAATTTTATCAATATATTCACAATTTTTTTACTTACATCCGATATCCGTTATATTAATAAACATATAAATAAGAATTATATCACAAAAATAAATACAACCGCATCAATAGGTCACTAAAAATAAAAACTATTATTAGAAACACTACAAACTGAATGATATATTAGACCTAGTAATAGAATCACGCCAGTTATGACTATGCAACTGTCCCTTAACATCGGGTGACATCGTACATATGACATACTGAGAGAGACGCAGAAGTGCTCGTGACACCGCGACATGTGTTGTTGCATTCTCAACATCATCTAGACAGTGACGCAGAGCGAGTGGCACGTAGCTAGTGGCAAGTGCCAGTCTACTGTGTGAGGATAACTGAAGGCTGTTGTTAAATCTAACATTGGAGACAAAAAATTGTTTAATGGTTTCATTTCAAAACCAGTACAATATTATAATATAAAAACACAATAACATCATATAATACATAATATATAATATATATACTATATTACATATTATTTTATACTGTAATATATACAATATTACAGTATAATAATGCGTTAGAGAGCACAGTACAGTTATAACCATATAATGATAACAGCTAAAAATGCAATTAAATATTGTTTACTTAATAATGAAATGTAATAACATGACAGATAAAAAACGAATTTATACTCAATTAAAAATTATATGAAATGATTTTTTATAATTTATTATAATATTATAATGTTCAAACATTTTTCTACTTTTGGCGTTTATTGCCTTTGATTCTATTTTATATTACAACGAATTTGATAAATTAATGAATATACAAATACTTACGACTTATCAGTCGAAGTGTTTCCTGAATCAGTAAATTTGAGAAACTCTTCTACCCCGTCATGCCAAGCAACACTCCAAGCTATAGCCAAGGCTTCCGCTCTCACTACCTGGCAAGACTGATCAGATTCACCCGGCAATTTACTTGTCCACTGACTTTCAGTACCCTGCTCTTCACATTTGAATGGAAATACAAATCTGTAATATCAATATTTATGTCTTAAAGTTCATCGGTGAAGCGATAGAGTGCGTAATTTGGAATTGACAGATCCTGGGTTCAAGCTCAAAATATCGCCAACTGCACTCCTTAGTAAGATAGTTAATTGACTATAATGTAAAAAACTATAAAAAACTAAAAATAATTATTGTTTAAGTAACTGTAATAATGTAAGATAATATAAAAACATAGTAGGCATGTTACTGCTACCACTGGCCCATAAACTAACAGCCCATAAATGAATTATTCAATATTACAAATTAAGCCAATCGTTCAGTAAGCCAATCAGCCAGTCTATTCATCACACTTCAAATCATTAAGTAAGTCAACAGTATAATATTAAACTTACTTTTATAAAAATAAACTTACTTTTGCAAAACGCATTGCGGCAGACTAAAATCTGACATAGCCTGCATCTTAGCTCTTTCTTTTGACCTGCAAAGTAATAAAAACTTTACAAAATAAATAATACAATTAAAAACCTTAAAAATTTCAAACAAAGCAAACGTCCGTATAGCTTACGAGCAGCGCCTGAATTATTGTTGAAACAATGAAAGAATATCGATTATAATCGATAAAAACATGATTGTAGAAAATCTTGATAACTGAGACAAAAGATCCTGAAAAAAAAATATATTTTAGAAATTATTTCTTTTTTAAACAAAGCTAGCAATTAATGTCAATATATCAGCTTATATAACCGACAGTCTTTCAATAATTATACAATTGTTATCTAAAGTCATAGATTCAAACGCAAACCAGATTTGTTGAGAAGAGACTTCGTCAAAAAGAAGAAAAGCCAAGAGCTCAGCCGCATCTCTTCTTACATTATCATCTCTCTGATGAATTATAGCGCCTAAATAATTTAATAAAAATATCACCAGATCATATCCAATATTATAAAAAAAAACAATCATCGGCGATTGAAGATTAATATCGCAAAATGTCATCATTTTTTGATTATAAATTGTCTATTTTGTGCTGAAGTAATGTTAAACAACAAGCATGTGTGCACAAAGAAATCTTAAATTAGCATTTTAAAACTCATTACTCAGATAAAGAATTATTCTAAGAGTTATACGGCGAGTAAAATTTGTAAAATGCCTATAAATAAAGAGATGATTTATTTAGTAACTTCATGTCCTATGATCTAATCAAAAATATAATGTTTAAAAAGCAATCTCACATCTGAAGATATCGTTATAAATGTGAGAATTAGTTGCAAGACTACGACGCAGCTGACTGTTTATTTGTACCAGAGATCTGAGCGCTTTTATAATAGCCGGGAGTAGAATAGACAAAACATTCTAATAACAAACATCATATTTAGTGACAAATAACACCTAATATAAAATGTTCTACTGGTTTATTGCACAGAAAATCTGACAGTGTTCTATATACAGTAAGATATATCATAAATAACAAGGATTAAGCAAAATAAAACGAGATTAAATTTAAAGAGTATATTGTCAGTCATTTAATGTATAATAAAATGACTAATTTGATGCAAAGAATAACAAGTCAACAAAATATATTATCTACTCTTTACACATCAATACAGCAACATTATACACAAAGCTCTGCTTGCAAGTTAATAGTAAATAGATCAAAACATTTTTTCAATTGGTACAAAAGAAGAAAAAGGAAAGATACCGCTCCGAAAAACATACAAAAAGTCAAGATATACAATAAAAGTAACAAAAGTAAAGATTATACAACAGTAATGCAGTTAAATATAAACAAAAATACAACAGCTACAAACTCTTTTTGAGTTGTCAATAGTGAGACCAGTGTTCATGAAAGCAAGTAATTTATTAACACCATCCATTTGAGTCAACACGGAATGTAAACTTGAATCTGAGACACATGATAATAATAAGAAACAAAACTTTTAGACTTATAGCGACTTCTTCAACCACCATAAAGTTAATGACACATTTGAAAATATAGATATAATTATTAGAATTATATCTATATTTTATAGCTATACAATAGTGTATGTTTAAGAGGATCATTTATTGTCCCGAGTGATCCCGAAGGTTAGCCATTCCAGACTATGATTTTATCCATTTGATTTTATCCATCACTCGGGAATGAAGTAGCGAGTAAATTTTTTTTATTAAATAAAAAAATATATAAAAAAAAAATAGAAAAAATATTAGAATATATTACAAGCGCAGATATTGAAAAATGAATGAATGCTGCCTAATGATACTGTGTTGATCAATTGTTTTATACTTTATGAAACTATGCCGTGTTATACTAAACAATCTGATATACAGTAATAAATTTACACTGTGATGTAAATTCTGGACATAGAAGAGTGATTATTTGATATATGTCTTTATATCAATACTAACATACTGACTTGTTGAATAATTGACAGCCAATTGCAATGACTGAATAAAACTGTTTTGAAGTAAAGTGTAAAATATATAAACGAGAACCTTGTATGATGATAGCCAGCTGATCTATGGCTGATTTACGAACTGATATTTCAACGGATTCGGAAGTTAGTATTTCAAAAACTTTCTTAACGTCTGCTGCCTGCAACATTGTGGCACATTCATTTCAATTATTAAAATGTTAACTAGATGAGAATTGAGACTTGAAGTTAAAGCATTGAAGCTACTGAAAATATGATGAGAATTGCAACAAATAATACACAAGGACGCAAAACTAAACAACAGGAAGTAAATATTATACATTAAATTGTTAGCTTTGTAAACAAGACTATGATACAAATAAAAAAATATTTTCAGAGTAATCATCTATAGTAAATTCTTTACTAACAGTTTTCAATGTTGCGCACATTAGTAATCACAATAAAAAAATTGTTATTAATAAAAACGAAAATATCACTTGCTTATAAGATCACATTTCGCATAAAAATATCATTTGTTTATAAAATCAAATTTTATACAAGTGAATTTTAAACTAAACCTGAAAGACTGAGTTACTTCTATCTTCAGATTTAAGTTGTCGTTGAGTTTTAACTATAAATAGATCATTCAGACTTTGTACATTGAAATCACTGAATGAAGGCGTCCTCATTGAACAATCATCTTCATACGAGAGAAGCTTTATTGCTCTCTGAACACCTTCTGATCTAACACTGAAAAAATATATTTAAATACATGCGAGATTAACAACCAAGATATATCCATAAAGTCTTCTTTTCTTAATTTTAAAGATACAGTAGTCAATTTTTGAATAATTTGTGAACTAAAAATTACAAAAAGTTACCAAACCAAATGTTACAAAAAAGTGACAAAATCTGCGAGAAAAGTTACAAAAACCAAAAGTTACAAGATCTGCTAGATATAAACATATCACTTGCTGCGCCTTTAGTAAGGTAACTAATTTAACAGCTCGATAAAACAATCAAAAATTAAATAAATCGATTGTAGTACGCTACCCCGCGTCATGGTGAAACATAATACGCAAACTGCCCCTCATTCTGTCCAAGGGAGGCAGGATACCAGACTGATGATGACTTGGACTGGTTTCCAGCATTGAAATGATTCTAGAACCAAGCGTAGGTGATATATTACACCAACACTGAAACAAATAGTAAGCCATTCAATTCATTTTTTAATAATCGTTCGAACCACCTGTAAGAAAACCTTATAAATTATCATATTATAGATACATTGTTGCGATGTAAATAATACATTATATTAAAACTATCAAATATAACAAAGATCAAACATAAATGAGATATGACAGTAACGTAATAGGAAAGAGTTGTATAACCTGCAACACTGGTAGGATTGATAGAATTGCGTCTATAACCTGCTGCCATCTATCTACTGGTAATAGTAACTGACTTTGTAGTAAATATAGCAAAGTCATTTGTGAAGCTTCTTGTATCTGAAGCATAGAATATTATACATTAATAACTCTCTTTTCAATATTCTCTGTTCAAATATAAAATAATTATATTGAACTCTATATTTGCATTTTTATTTTATAAACGTTAGGCTTTTAAACACATTTAAATTGACACAAGCAAGTTAAATAATATATTTCAACTAGCAATTAATCAATTAGTCAATTAGTTATATTAACTTGTTAAAACTTATTTAGACTAGGTTAAATCAATAGTTATACTTGATTAAACCACTACACCTACCAAACTAGATTAAACTAGTTTAGATCGGCAGAAATACATAATCTGCCATAAACTAGTTTAAACTAGTTGGCCTGGCTTAAACTGACATTAAACTTTCATCACCTGATTAACATCAAGAGATCCAAAAGCACAGAGCTGATAGAGAATCCTAGAGTCCACTATAAACACGCTACGTAATGCAGCGGAAGAAGAAGGACTCAATGTGTTCTCTATACTCAGAGCATTCTGTACAAATAAAATATAAAACTTACACTGTTTGATATTATATTACAATTATATTAAAAGTCTTTTTTAAAATATAATATTTTATATATCATTTGGTCAATTATCATTTTGGCATATATCAATTTAGAGTATTATTTAGAGAAATTATTAAGATAAGTAATATTTAGTGATTATTCTGCTTTGATGAGTAAATTAATATAAGACTTAGTATCAACATTCACTGAGAAAGATATAGATCACAAAATACATTTGCAATGATATCCAAGCTTGATGCCAGTAACTTCAAACTAGCATTCAATCGACAGATGTCTGTATGGGATGTTATGCAGAAATGCAAGTTAAAACTACACGCTTTTATACAAAGATAAATTCTTAATCCAAGTTTAACATATCTTATCTACTGAGTAAAAGCAAACTGGATGGAATGACAGAAGTGCAATCAACTTTAGTTTTTGTAACAAAGAGTCAACTTACTTTGACAATATCAAAGAGCGTAGTATAGGCTTTAATTCTGATCTCATTGATAGGATGAGAGAGCAATGTTAGAACAAGACTGGTGGTCCTGTTAATGATTTCAGGCTTGGGATCTATCGACTGTTTGCATCTACAGGAAATTACAAACCAATTACGTTACACAATTTATTTAATTTCATTATATAACAATATTAATATAAATTTCTTTTATATGTTCAGTAGTAGAACAATAAATATTTTTGGTTTAAAGTTTTGCACAGAATAGAATACAAAAGAATTAGTAAAATACTGCATTGCAAATGTTATTATAATATGTAGCCTTAATTCTTTTAATAATTAAATTACTCTGCTGTTAAAATAAATAAATAAATAAGATAAGACATTTATATTATAAATATCTTAAACAAAGCATATCTATACTAGATATATATACAAAGTACACATTTATATTATCCACAATATCTTGAAACAATGATTATTTATATTAAACACAAACAATATATGCTATAATTTAGTTCATTAAAAGCTCTATATTATAAAATCTTACATATAGGAAGCCAGTTGCATGCAGTGTTCAATCATTGACATACTGAGGTGATAAGGTAATGCAGCTATGGACTGTTCAGCAAGTGTCAAAAGTGAAAGAGTTGCATCTTCATTCTAATTTAAATGAGAACATAGCCATTAAATGTATTGAATTTATAAAGTCTGCAATATCTTGAAGAAATGTAATATATTATGTAATATAATAATAATGTAATGTAATATATATATTATTATTAGCAATGTTATATATATATATATATATATATTATACAAATGTATAAAAACCTTGCAACAGTTTTATCTGAAACTGAATCGTTTAAACATTAAATAAAATATGCGTCAAATTTTAAATTATAAGAAATAAGATGGATAACAAGTATCGAATGACATATACAGGGTGGCTCAAAAAAAAATACCCCACCCGGAAAATTGCAATTTCTCAGCAACCGAAGGAGATATTGTAACCAAAATTTCAGATTTTTCAGGAAAAGACTTTACTACAAACACTGAAAATTTCACTGAAATATTTAGATTGCTTCAAAATTACATCTGTTTAAATATTGTTTACCAAATTTTCAAAATTACATGCATGGGAAATAAACATTTTTTAACGTAGAGAACATTTTTCGTAACACCAAAATAATTATGACGTCACATGACGTAGTGACAAG
>JAQIXG010001916.1:0-19577 GCA_034700105.1 Oconnorella tubifera | reverse complement strand
GGGAAATGTCCGGGGGGAATTGTCCGGGGACGGGAATGTCCGGGGGAGGGAAATGTCCTTTCCCCGAAATTCGACACCTATTATGATGTCAACCATTTGACCCAGATTTTGATATTAATGTAATAATTAAATTACATTTATTGATATCACGTTTATGGTAGGACAATAGGAGTGTAGGACATTTCCCCCCACCCGGACATTCCTCCACCCCTATTTTCTATATATTGTTTTTTTATAAATTATTTAGGAAGATCATACAGGGAAACAAATTAGTTTCGTAATTAGTAATTAGTTTCAGTTTTATAATTAGTTTCAATTAAGGTTAAGTCCTATAATTACATATTTACAAGGAGAATTGAGTTTATACTTTTTTCTGAATATAAAAAGTCGTTGTATTATCTTGAAAATGCAATAACTTTTTACAGTTTTTTAATTTTTAATAAAAAATTAATTTGTAATTAAAATTTACTGAGTAATGAAATACAATAAGCGACACTATTATCTATTATAATTAAATCTAATTAGTTATAATATAAAACAACCAATGAAGATTCATAATTTTCAAAAATAAGTTTTTTTCAGTTCAAAAAACTAAATTTTTAAAAAATTTCAACGGAAAAGTGTGAAAAAATGAATGTGTATACATGTATATTCATAACTTTGAAGAAACTGTGGCAGAAACTTAAGTTTATAGCATTATAAAAATTATAGTTACTGTAAAGCTTTATAAATAAAGCCTTTTTATTATAATACAATAATAATTATTGAATGATAAATATATAATTATATAATTATTATTATATAACACTTTATCTGCAACATTATATTATCGTAGTATGTTATTTTCATATTTTATTATTATATTCATATATTATATGATGGGTAGAAGGGGGGGGGGGAAATGTCCTGGGGATGAAATGTCCGGGAGGAAAATGTCTTGCGGGGAAAATGTCCGGGGGGGAATGTCCGGGGGGGGGAAATTCCCTCGCCAATAGTGACTCCAATAACGTTAATTAAAATAACCTTTAAATTTAAAAAAATTGAAAAATATGAATTTAGTAACTATTGACGAATATAAAAAATCAGTAACAACATTTGTTAAAATGCATGTAATACTGTCTGTGATTCTTTGTCTACGAGTTGTCAGTTCTTTAAATCATGAATTATTTTAAAATACTCTATTTTTAATGAATTAATTAATAACATTTTATTGACAAATTTATGGTGACAAAATAACAACATTAATCCACCTTTCCAACATTAATCAAATAAACCTTTTAATATAAAGAAATTCAAAAATACCAGCAACTATTTCCACTTAAATAGCTTGAAAATCATTTCAGTCAAAGTATATTACATTGCTTGTTGGTATCAGGCAATATAATACATTGGCCGATCGTTGTAGTCATTCTAGAATAATTACTGATTTTACACGTTGACTGTAACACATTTACGTAACTCAAGTTCTATATCTGCATATGCAAGTGTAGGAAATTTCTTCCCTGGACATCCCCCTGGACATTTCTCCCTCTTTACAGGGGACATTCCCCCCCCGAACATTTCCCCCTTCCATTTTTTATATATATTTTTTTAAATTAGGGCCACCACGAGTTAGATGTGCAGTGGCTAGAGCGACCTAAGGACGGGAGAGCGAGTCCAGATATGATAATGGCAAAGGCCGAGGTTTCCTGAAATCTACGAGGCGAAGCGGTGGATGCTTCAGAATTCAAAAAATCAGATGAAGAGCCTCGACAGATGTCTACAATAATAGCATCCACCTCAAGCAAGCATAGAAGAGAGATGCAGCTTGAGAGCTATGATAGTACATAATCACTCTCTATATTTTTAGGAAAGTTTGAAAATTGTGCAGAACACAATTTATGGGATGACGAGGATAGAGTTCGTCATCTTGTAAATTCGCTGAGGAGAACTGCAGCGCAGTTAGTTTCACTCAAAGTAAGAAAGCGGATAACTAGGGAACAGATTATTAAGTTGCGTGTCAGATACGGTACTGAGGAGCAAATGGTAACTCACAGAGCACAACTGCAAAATTACCGTCGCCGTAGGAATTAGACGATTCAAGAGTTGTATCTGGAGATAAGCAGGTTACTAGACTTGTCGACGAAGACTGACTTATCCCGGTGAAGGATCAGAGGTTTTGAATATCATATCGGTTGATGTTTTTTGTAAACTCTTTGCATGATTCTAGTTTAGCGTTGAGAATCCGTGACAAAGATGCTCAAAATTTAGAAGAGGCGTGACGCAATGAGAAATTAGAGGCCTATACTGAAATAATGTTGCGCATCAAAAAGAAGAAGACCATGAACAGAGGAACCGATATGAGCATCGAGTGCGAGTAGTTAAAAATGTTCAAACTGACCGGGATGAAGAGGAAAGCGAAAACGAAGAACTGAAAGATCTAACAGAGAAAGTTAAGCAAATGCAGGAGTCGCTGAAGACGACCCAGACGATAAGAACAGGTCAAGCTGTTCCAGGTGCTAACTTTGCTCACGGACCTCGTCGACGATTTGAATACTAACTGTGCGTCCCAGAAAGACATATCTCACATAATTACCACAGCAATGGAAGGGACCGAGGAGGATTAGGGCAACATGGCGTGCAACAAAACTTCAATGGTCCAGTAGTATCTCCGCCGGAAGCTGACCATCTGCGCATTCAAGATCTAGACCTTCGGCAGTGGTTGTTGGCTACAAATGCGGGACACCAGGAGTCACATTGCTAAATAGTGTCCTTATCAACCGGATCAAGCCGAGTACTTCAACGAAGCAGACTCTCCAAGGAGACTAGGTGCGTGTGGCACAGGACAAATAACTGTGCCCGCCTATATAACGATGGCGTGCAATGGTAGTGAGTGGGATTGCCTTCTGGATACAGGATGTGAAATGTCGATCATCCCAGCCAAGATGGTTGAAGAGAATAAGACATTAGACAAAGCTAAAGATACCGTAGTAGCAGCCAACGGCACACGTGTCTAATTGGTCGGCGAGACTACGGTGACGTTGCTCGTAGGCGGATTGGAACTGCCGTGTCGAGCTTTTGTTAGCAATCAGATCTCGAAGCCAGTGATTAGGTTAAAATGACGTGGAACTTTGAAGAAGACACGGTGAGCATCTCAGGACGATGCATGTAGTTGCAAACGCGAATTGTAAAGTTTGCTTGTCGAAGAATAGCGGCGATCCACAGTTCTGCGCAGTCAAATTCAATTCTAAGTAAAGCTAGGGATAACGCACACTGGCGGAGGGACTGAGCATGGAAGGTTGCTCGAGAAAGAAAGATAGTGCAACAGGCGATTGTGACACCGCGATTTGCTGTAGGCAGACCGTT
The DNA here is from genome assembly GCA_034700105.1 of Oconnorella tubifera. Classification (NCBI taxonomy): domain Eukaryota; kingdom Metazoa; phylum Annelida; class Clitellata; order Enchytraeida; family Enchytraeidae; genus Oconnorella; species Oconnorella tubifera. The sequence continues at coordinate 16,232 of JAQIXG010001916.1, read as the reverse complement.
TCGGCTCAGAAAGAGATTGAGCACCTTGTCGACCTTGCGCATGTCGGAAAACTGCATGCACAGAGCGGGAAAGGTTTCCCGAAGGAGTCGACTTGGCGCATGTCGGTAAACTGCAGGCATTGTCGGAGAATGTCCTCCGACGGTTTCGATCTTGCGCATGTCGATAAACTGCAGGCACCGTCAAGAAATGTATCTCGCGGATGTCGACCTGCAAACAAATTTGTTTCTTGGAATTCGGGATGAAATTAAAATAGGGAAGAGGGTGATGTGAAAAATTTTGTGATCAAATGTTTATTTTATTGCATATAACAACTATTTGCTTGAACCTCTAAATATTGCATTATTTATTATAAAACTTTAAATTTATAATCGAGTGATATACGACGTCATAAATAGCAACGCAGTAACTTACAGAGACGTCGTGCTTAATCGAGAAACTAAGTATATTAGACGTTTCATTACCATATATGGGCATGAATATTATTACCGTATATGGTAATATAGGAGAGCGAACTTGTGAAGTTTACCACGTGATGCGACACCGAGAGGCTATATAAGCGCGTGTTCGAGAGACTGGATCTGAAGAGGCAGGTCGACGAAGATTGAATGATACCGAAGGCTCGATAGTCGACACAGAAGAGGCTCGCCGATCGGTACCCTCTACATGGTCGATTTCCCCTCTCGACGACGGAGGCTGGGTAGAAGTCTGATTGAGAATATCAACGACATTTTATTTATTATCTATTAAATAATAAAGACGATAAATCAATAATAAACAATTTAATTAAAGTGGTCTGCAATGTTTTTATTAACGAGTCATGTTCGCAAGTTGGATTGGTCGGTTTAGTTCCATAATTATCCGGGCGCGTTCGATATTCGGTTCGTTATTCGATTCGATATTCGGTTACATCCATAATTAACGGGGTATATTATGATATTTAGCTAGACACTATTGTTATGTAAATTAAGTGGACGTTAACGAACTCTGTTTACTTTTACTTAACGATCTATTAAGCTAAAAAAAATCAGTTAACTTCAATTTATTGAAGTTTTTGTTCTTTGTGTTAAAATAATCATTTAGTTCATTATAAAATTATATGACTAGTAAAGATTCTTTTAGCCTCCCCCTGTCGCGGTGGGACAACCATCCCGAGTCATCGCTCAGTAATAGTGAAACTGAGGATGACTTTACGGCCCACGAGCAGCGTAAAGGTGAAAACGCTACATTATACTAGTTAATAATTTGTATTTGGGCTAGTAATTTGCATTACTACCCCAAGATTAGTAATACAGTTATAATATTCAAATATTCACAGGCTTTTACTAATCTGTAATTAGTAATCCGTAATAATCCGGCTTAGTAATTTGGCTGTCCAGGCGTTAACAAATTGAACTTAACTTTTAACCTTGACTTTAGTCAGTAAAAGCCTTATAACTCATTTATTTTCTAATAGGAATGAGTTTTAGGTGCAATTTTTCATTACTCGACAGATATTAAGCTAGAATAAGTTTGAAATTTCATTGTCTGTGTACAACACTGAAAACAAGCATTCATCGAAAAAAATACTTAATAGTTAATAACTAAACATGGGAATTTGATGACGTCCCGATGACGTCATCCTCATTATATTTGAAAAAAATAGTATCAGGCCTACTTTTAATGTAGTTCAGCTACTTTATTTTTGTGCCAGTGAAGACTGATCTCTGACATGTTGTTTATAATCGTTAAAATCGTCTGATCCAAACTATATAACTTTGAATATGGTTTCTGACGCCTTCCCATTTCACAAATCTGTTGGACAAAACACATCCTGATTTTTCATTTTTCTTTCAAAGGAAACTTTAGTGCAGTGGACACGAAAGTGACAGCACAGCATCTCAGCTCATGTCAAAAGAGAATCTAGAAGACCTTATGTATACTTGTCAAAAGAATCAACGAGATTGAAAGAGTATTTGTCTCTTAATAGGCCTTTATTGTGGGTATGTCAGCATGGAATGATTTTAAATACATTGTTCAAAACTTTGTAGGAAATAACAAGTAGGACTGCATGGCTTTTTTTAAAGAAATTCTTCGAATAAATTATGCTGATTCTTCACTTGTAAGCACAATGAACATCACAGTTCATTTTTTACATTCCTATACAGGAATGTAAAAATTCCCGTAAATTTTAGCGTTTGCAGTGATCAACAAGGTGAGAGGTTTCATCAGAACATTTGTGAAATGGATTTATGGTTTTATGGGACTCCAGTATGATGGCTGGTTACTTGTTACGACCCAGCTGCAGAACCACAAGATGTCACGAATGTATATCAATGGATTAACATTGATTTAACAAAAAAAACACAGGATACAACTATGTTGCGGTTAAAATAATTTTAGGTACAAACTTTCACTCTCTAATATTTAAGTGTAATATATAAACTGAAATTGTTTAAAAACTTGACGTTTTTCCTTAAAACCAAATACACGTTCTGAATCAGCTTCCCACAATTTAAAAGAATAAACTTTTGTCACTTTTTCAACTTTTTGTCAGTTGATTGTTGTTGTTGTTTCAAAGTTGTTCTGTCAGTTGATTAACCGACAAAAGTGACACAAAGACAAGTGACACTATTTGAATCTAAATGACTTTAAGCAACTTTTAGTTTTATAAATATAATTTTAATATCCTTTCAAATTCGTATTTTTGGATTTTTCACTTTTTCTTTTGTGCATTGCTTTGTAATAAGCAAAAGATCTATATTTAACTTCATAGCTATAAAAGTAGGCTTAATGTCGGTAACAAATAAGCTTACTTGATAGTAAATTGGTTATTGGTTGATGTCTACCATCTAGCGACTTAATTGCAAAAAATCGCTAATTTTTAATTTTCTTCTGTTCACGCGCGTAATACTTGAAAGCGAACTTAGCTTACAATACAAAATGTAATAAACTAATGTACTGAGAGAATGAATATGAAAGCTAGTTTAAGAATAGCTGAACAAAAATATTATCAAATCAAGATAAATAAACAAAATAGCTGATAGAATTTTATTATTTATTTGCATTTAAAAAAATAATATAACTAATTTGATGGTCATCTACGATAATTAATTTCATGTTACTATGATGATGATGATACCAATATATTTTATAGACTGTTAATATGGCGACGATGAAAAAACCTCAGCAACGGACGAACTTGTTGAAGCAAACAAAGAAAATGGCTGATAGAATTTTATTATTTATTTGCATTTAAAAAAAAATAATAATATAGCTAATTTGATGGTCAACTACAATAATTAATTTCATGATACTATGATGATACCAATATATTGTATAGACTGTTAATATGGCGACGATGAAAAAACCTCCACAACGGACAAACTTGCTGAAGCTCTGCTCGATCCTAAAGTACTGGATGCTATTACTATTGCGTCAATCTTAGATTCAATTGCAGTGTTACATGGTCAATCGTGTAACAATTGAATCTAAGCGAATTTCTTACTGTTTAAATAATCATTAAATGATGCTCGTTACAAATATCGGTTATTGTCAAAATATTGAAGCATCTAATATGGATCTTAGCAAAAAGAGATTATATATTGGACGCTTTCAACAAAAGGATAATCTTATTATTCATGGAATAAAAGAGTTATCTTATTCAGAACGCGCGTCTGAATTTTTAACTTCATTTACTAATCACCAACCTTCTATGAACATTGTGACAGATAACTCCTCAGCAAACAATGACACTATCGAAATATATCTATAATTAATTTTTTATAAAGATTCACTAAACCTTTGCAATTATACCTGAAGACTCTTTTGCTCATATACTTATAGTACTCTAGCCAACCATGTGACCAAGAACCCCTACAGATCATTGTAAGATTTGCTAGTAAGAAAGCACGTCAACTTTCATTGATGCAAGGAAAAATCTAAAATCGTTCGCTCCTGGGGTTTTCTTTAACGAGCATCTTACTTTTCAAGATGCGGTAATCTTCGAAAAAGCCAGGCGTCTGGTCAAATCTAAAAATATCGCTAGGGCAATGCAATATATACATTATGATCAAAAAGTACTTGTCGGCCTCATCTACACCTATCAGGATTAATTCGATTATCAGTATTAATTCTTATTAGATTTTACCAGACCCCTGGTTTTTTTGAAGATTGCTGCATCTTGAACAGTAAGATACTCGTTAAAGAACACCCCAGGAGGCAACGATTTTAGATTTTTCCTTGCATCAATCAAAAGTTGACGTTCTTGTCTCGTTAAGCTTGCCTCGTTATAGTTGGTGGTATATAATTAATTTTATTTATGTAAATGTTTATTTTACATCAGGTTTATGCCTGTCCATCATTTTGAGTTTTTTCTTCTGATGTCATTCAATTGTCTATTTTCCTCACCTCTACCTTTTTTCAGTACAATTCATCACGAGTTTATGGATGAAATTAATTGGTTAGATTGTTCATTTAATCAGGTTACTAATAATCTTTGAGATAAATTATCTGAATTATTGATTATCGATGTTGTTCGCGAAACAGAACCTGATGCTAATCAGAACCTAATCTGATGCACTGTTTAAACAGTGCATCAAACAAAGAGCGAATTAATTAATTGGCTGTTTGTTAAGCGTAAAAAGTTTATGAAGTTTAAAACACGACTTTTTTATCGCATATAAAACTTTTTGTAGGCTAAACTTAATAATAGAAATAATGCAATTTCTACAGATTCTAAAGAAACTAAAAATATTATGGGGGGATTATGTCCGAGGAAGATTTTTTCCTGGGGGGGATTGAGTCCGGGGAGTTTTTATCCGGGGGGTTATGCCCGGGGGGGATTATGTCTAGGGGATTATGTCGTACATTCTATTTTTCTGATTGAAAACAATGCTCTAAGGTTAATCAAAGAGTGAGTAACAATCACTCCTTTATTCACTTTTGAAAACAATGCTCTTACTAGAATGATCAATTGTTGATTCCGCTTTGAATATTTTGAATGAACAATAACTTACAAACATATTTAATAAACATTTCCTTCTGAATAGAATTTCAAGAAAGCGTTTTAAATATAAAGCATGGATAACCAGTGGTCTAAAGATATCCATTAATACTAAACATAAATATATAAAATATGGGATATATCTAGACTGAACAATGACGAGGTTTCTTTTAAAACTATTCTAAAAACTTAAATTACTTCTTCAAGCTGAATAAGAACACTATAATTGGACACTATATTGGACACTAGATATAATTCGATTATAAATGTTAAATAGATGTTATAATCATAATTTTAGAGAAAAATCAGTTCCTTGTGTTTCTAAGTTGGTTTTGAATGATCAAATCATTACTGATAATCAGTGCTCATTTATTTAACAAGTATTTCTGTAACATTGATTATAACTTGGTAAGTAAACCACCAGATAGTGATGTTAAATTTACTCAATTAATACTAAAGTGTCTTTAACAAGATTCTCGAAAGATTGTGTGTCAAGAATTACTAACTACTTGAACAAATGTCACTTTTTTATGAATTTCAGTTTTGCTTCACGCGCGGTTTTTGGATCTCTTTGAGGTTATTTAAATAATTAACAGACATTAGATTATAAAAGTAAAGTCATGGGTATTTTCCTAGCATTACAAAAAGCCTTTGATACAGTAACTGTTAGTTTTTGACATACTTTTATCAAAACTCGAGAATTATGGTATAAGAGATCATATGTTAAATTGTTTTCGTACTTTTCCGTTTGATAGATCAATTTCTACGGTCAATGTCAATTCTTCTACTCTTACTGTAAACTGTGGGTTTCCCCAAAGCTCTGTTTTAGGGCCTCTGCTCTTTTTAATTTACATTGTGATGACATTTTCGACATTTTTCATATTAATAAAATTCGTCATTTGTCATTCGTCATTTTGCTGATAATGATAATGAATTTATTATTGAAAAGACATTTTAAGTAATTTAATGTTACCATCAAGTCGCGATGAACGAAGAAGACGCAGACAAGAAGTCTTTTGTTACAAGAGGTGGAGCTTATAGATTTAGGAAAATGCCTTTCAAACTGTGTAACGCTGGAGCGACATTTCAGGCTAACTTGAAGCTCAAGCCATCGAAATGGTTTTTGTTGCAGGAAGAAGTTTATTTTCTAGGCATGTATTTTCGGCCGCCTGGGCGGTCATGGATCCAGACAAAGTAAAGATAGTGGCCGAATGGCCTGTGCCAAGCAATGTACGAGATGTTAGAGCCTTCATAGGATTTTATACCGAAGGTATGTATTGGGATTCGCCGCAGTAGCTCCGCTTTTACATGATCTCTAAATGGCGGAAGTTCTACTCGAACGAGACTTGTTTGAAATCATTTCATACTTTTTTAAAAGGAGCCCTGATATCTGCACCGATCTTGGTGATGCCGAATGACACGGGAGAATTCATATTAAACACTGACACAGGTGAGCAGGGCATAGGAGCTGTATTGTCACAGATGCACGACGGGCAAGAGAAATTCATGGCGCGCGCGTCTAGGATTCCTTCATAACCAGAAAAAAACTACTATGTTACTGGGAGAGAATTATTATCTGAAGAGGATGAGAGTTTACTTGCTTGAGAGGAAATTCAAATTTTGCACCAACCACGCCGCCTTGCAGTGGTTGCTTAGAACTCCAGCGCCTATAGGACAACAAGCTCGCTGTGTGTATCATCTGGAATAATTCGAGTTTGAAATAGAGCACAGACCAAGACCACAGACCAGAGCAGACCACGGGAACGCTGACGCCATGTCGAGGATTTCGTGTCGCCAGTGTGGTGACGGAGCTTCCATAGGAGAAATAGTAATAACGCGGGCAGTAAAACTAAACCAGCTTACGGCAGTAGCGGATTCTCAGTGGAAAGCAGTCTATTTCATGATCCTAAAGCAGTCGAAAGACCTATCTGCAGTGTACGAACAGGATGAACAGCTTAAGAATAGTAGATCAGTGAATGTAGAGTTTTGAAGGAAGGCCCTCTTGGAGTGAAGTGGAGGACAGGAGCCCTGTTGTAAAGTCTTACTGGCTCCAGTGGGAGACACTATTTGTGTTTGGAGGAACTATCTTTAGAAAGTGGATGGGAGGAAACAACATTCAAGAAGTCACTTGGCAATTGATGCCGCCGAAGGTTTATAGTTCATCGAGAAGTCTCATCAAGGGATGATGAGAAGACAACTTGGATTAAGGAGCACAAAAGATCAGCTAATGAATACAGCCTTCTGTATCGGTTAGGGCTCTGATGTTGAGAAGTACTTTAGGAGTTGTGCCATTTGTGCGCAATATTTGAGAGCAAGTCTAAAGCCTCAGGGACCCTTACAAAAAGCGCCGGTTAGCGACTCATGGGAGAAACTCGCTGTGGACATCACAAGGCCTCATCCCAGATATCGCAACGGGTTCACATATATCTTAACAGCACTGAACTTGTTTACCAAGTGGGCTTTTGCCATTTTTGCTATTCCGATTAGGTGGCATGATGCCGTAACTGTAGAACGGTTTTGGTAGACAAGGTATTTTCTACTTTTGGAGTGCCGGCTTAGATTTTTCCTGACAAGGGAGTCGAGTTCAAACGAAACTTGATAAGAGAGATTTGTAGAACCCTGGAATAGAGAACCTGAGATCGATATAATATAAACCCAGTACGAATGAGGCGTAGAAAGGTTTCATATTACGTTAAATGGATTTTTAGGGAAGACAATTGATGAAAAACAACGTGTCTGGGATGAATGGATCCCTTCGGGTATGTCAGCCTATCATGCTTCGAGGAATGAATCAACGGGGTTCAGCCCCAATTTCATCATGTTTGGGAGAAAAGTATGGCTTCATCTAGACTTAACGTACAGAAGGCCTGAAAAAGAGGAATCTCCAAGCAATGAAGATTTCGTTGAGAAACGGATGAGCAAACGGATGAGAAGCGTTTAGATTAGTTAGGGAAAACTTTGGGGTATCAGCCAAGCAAAGTAAGAAGTACGACAAGAAGGTCAGAGTAGCAGAATTTAAGAGGGGCGATTGGATGTGGTTGTAAAACCTAATAAGACACTTGTAAAGGAACCGTAAGTGCCAGAAGTTATACTCTGGACCATTCTTAGTTATTGACAATGCAGGTGCAGATAACTTAGTTCTGCAAAGGTCCTCTAAGTCAAACTCAAGTTGTCCACGTGGACAAAGTAAATAAATGTTATTCGGAAGTTCCGGGAACTTGGATTGATCTTGCAAATGAGGAATATGAGCAGATCATTAGAGAGTAGAAACGGACAAAGTTGATAATTTAGAATATCAAGTTATAAGTAAGGAGTTAGAAGACGAGAAAAAAGATTTTCCTGCAGATTGCAAGAGAGTACGGTTGAACAAGAGAAACACCGGAGGATGGTCACTTGCGAGGATCAAGCAAAGACCTTAGAAGTTAGGCCTACTAGAACCAAAAGGAAACCGTTGAGGTTCAGAGGCATTAGAGATTATGTTCCGACGGTATGAACAATGGAAAGACGTTGCCATGGGAGTAATCTGTTCAGGAAATGAAGAATTGTTTTGCATAGGATGTACAGATATTAAGACCGATGTCTTTTCTTTCAAGGCATGACTAAAACGTCATCAGAAGGATGTCTATATGCAACGGAACGAGTCAACAGAAACCAAAAAAATGATCTTAGTGGATTGATCTTGGATCACGAGTGGTTGTCGGATGCAGAAACTAATGCATTAATACGAGACTTGGTTAAATATTTAATACATCCAGATTCGATCTTGTTTTAGAAGTTAGTGTTAGGGTAATTCAGAACACCAGGAAGTTCTGAAAGAAAAGCTTGAGTCCTTCGTGGAAAAGGACATGAAAAATAGAGAGGGAGAATATTACAAGGTAAAGTGAAATCACTGAGGGTAGCGAGACCCTAGGGTGATTCAGAAGCCTCTGAAAGACAAGCATGAAGCCTCTGTCGGGAAAGAGATGAAAGAATTTAAAGAAGATTTAGGAGAGGAGAGGAAGCGAAGCGTACAAAGTCTGGTATGTCGAAAGTACCGACAGACAGATGCCGCAGAAGGATGCATGAATCGATGACTTTGAATGTCTGTCTCCCCCAGTAATAGTGATAGGAGAGGAGGAAAAAACCAGATCAGAGGGGGAAATTAGTGATTCAATCTCGCGTGGAGACACACGATAGAAGGGGACATCGAGAAACGCGATGACAAAAGAAAAGTTAGACGTTTGGCGAAGTTACGGGACAGGAAGAATGTCAAGGAAGAGCGAGTAACGATGAAGAAAGATACCATTAAAACAAAATCCGAAGAGCGGGGAGTACATTTTTGCTCTAGACCTAGTAACGGAAAGAAACCGTCAGTGAAGAAAAGCTTCCGTTTTCGGCGATTCGGCACACACAAAAAGAAGTTCACCCAGAGACTGTGGTATTAGGGTCAGCATCGGTTACAAGTCCTCCCAGCGTCGACGATATAGTACAGGCGGTAATAGGATTGGGGTTAGCGAGGAGCGCAGAAGTTGAGTTGAACCTTACCTTTGAAAAGCTTTAGAGAGAATCTTGGGAACGAATAAGACGAATTTGGAGAGCGCTGTACTGCTTTCACGGTGAAAAGACAAGCATTGAACAAAATGAGAAGGATTATTGGGACGGTAAACCGAATATTGGTAACGGTTAGGCCGGTGCCTGTTCTTCGAAAGTTACACAGAAGGACCCTAAGCAGCGTTACCTAGAGTGGCTCCGTTAGAGATTGATGAAGCGGTGGAAAGTATGAAAGACGTTAACGTCCTGTGGGGACATAGCAGAAATGTACCTGATAAATTATTGAGTCCGTACAGCAGCCCTGTGATGTTAGTGGAAAAATACAGTGGATCTAAACGTGTTGTAGTTGCATGAGAAAGATCAGATATTTAAAGATAAAGTTTTCAATACTTTGACTTGAGGGAAATGACAGAGAAGAAAGCCAAAGTATTTAGTTTAATGGATCTGGGTTCAGCATACCTCCAGGTTGAGATTGAAATAATGTTCTAGAAAATTTGTGGCTTTTCATGTTCCAGGAATTGAAAATTATCATTACTTCTTCTTCTTAGGCTTCTTTTTTGGCCTAAAACGTTCAGAAATTTTTTGAACCATCTAGTTGGGACAGCTATAGCATCTGATGAAATCCTCAGTCAATATTGTATGTCATATGTTGATGATGTTTTACTCTCTTCTGAAGAGTTGCAATCTCATCTTGCTCTAACGAGAAGATTACTTACTATATTGAGGAAAGTATGGTTAAAGATTCATAATGAAAATGTTGACTTTTTAAAGAAAAGCGTGAAATTTCTAGGACATGCTTGCGGCAGGATAGAAAAATTTCTGAAGCAGGAGAGATAGAAGCCATGCCAAGCTTTCCAATACCAACAAGTAAAAAATTCTTAAAAGCTTTTATATGACTGGTATCCTTTTATCGTGTATACATCAAAAACTTATCACATGATTTGGAGCCATTACATAAACTAATGAGAAGGAATTGAAGATTTTTATGGAATGAAGAAAGAGAGGCTGCATTTCAGAACATTAGGATAAAATTGAGGGACTTGTCGACATTAACTTTTCCAGATGAGGCTGAGGGGGCAGGTCCTAACGTCATAGAAACTGGTTCTAGTATGTATAGCATTGCATGTACAATTTCTCAAAGATCCAGAGATGGTAACTAAGATAATCTAATCGCATGCTACGGACGCAGCATACGGCCCAAATGAAATCAATTGGGATTCTGGACAAGTGAAGTATTGGCAATGATAACTGCTGTTATTCGTGTTTGACATTTGCTAAAAGACAAACCATTGATTGTGAGATCGGATAACCTTTCGAAGAGGTACTTTTCAAATTTAAAATGTCACCCATCGCCACGCTTGGTTTTTTAGTGAATTTATCTCAGTGATATCTTGGTGAGCACAACTTTTGAACGCGTTTAAGGTGTAAATAATGTTGAACCTGATCTGCTGTCTAGGAGGGAATATGATCAAGAAGGGAAATTGCCAGACAGAGAGTTGGATTTGATTCATGATGTGTTCACAATGAGGACTTTACAGAACATGATATCAGAAGATATTGCGATGAAACCAGATGATGATATAATGTGAAAAAGGAAGAAGTATCAACTGAGGAGAAATTTTCAGATTTCACAGATATTTTGGAACAAGATTTATTCACTGATGAAGATGCTTCGAATGATTCACTCGTTGACTATAAAGTTTCTGGATTATGCAGTATACGGCAGAACATTGAGGAATGTACAACCGATGGCAATGAAACGCAGCACGCTTCACTAGTGTATGATGTGAAATTGATGTCAGATGACGTCAATATTGAACGATTAGATACAGATACCTTGAAAAAAATAGTGTGTGAGCAATGGAGTCAATTAATGACAAGAAAAGAACCGATATTTTGTACGCTTATAGTACCACAAACAGCTGACACCGACGTTAGTGAGACGATTGCAGTTGCAGGCACTCACGATGCAACTTTAGATGAAATTTATGAAGATGGTCAAGGCAATGAATCCTCAGAAAATGATAGTCAAGCAGAAGTCAGAAAATCGGTACTCCGTGAAGAAGATCCATTAAAGGATAAAACACACCAGTCGCACTCTTTTGATAACACAAATGATCAGGCACTTAGAAATTGCCAACAGGCCTGTGATGAATTAGGTCCAATGCTTCGATATCTGGAATCTGGAGACATACCAGCTAGAAACAACAAACTGCAACAGTAAATAACTTTAGTCGGAAATGTATTTTCTGAATGATAATGTTTCGTGTGGATATAAGCGTCATTCAAATAGGAAAACAAGTTTAGCTGAGGATGTACTGGAGCAGAATGTCATTCCAGAGCAATAAGTAAGGAGCTAGGGTACGTACATGACATGTCATATCCTGCTGTAGGAAAATCAGTGACCGTGTTAGAAAATTGTAAGTATAAATAGCAAGGTGTGTATAAGGATGTAAAAAATTATGTCTTGCCTTGCCAAGAATGTGCTGCAGGAAAGTATGGCCTTTTTATGCATAAAAGTCAAATAGTAAATATGGAGATTCCTACAAAATGCGGAGAAATGATTAATGCAGACATTGTGGACCCTTTGACTAGAACACCCGAAATAATGCGTACATTTTAACAGTGCAAGATAATTTTAGTGGATTTGTCTGCTTTTTGCTTTACAGAATCAATTAGCAGTAACAACAGAAGAGAAGTTTCTTAAGGTTTTCAGCTTCATTCGTATTCCGAGCAAGATTATGAATGACCTAGGTTAGAAATTAATATCGGAAGTCATGAAAAATTTGTCTTCAATGCTCGGTATTAAACACTAGACTCTAGCGTATGAGCATAAAAGCAACCGAATTACATAGAGTACCAGGAGACATGTTGAGAACTACATCGCCAGCAGAGATGTTGTTTGGTCAACCTATGCGAGTTCCTCTGCAGAGAAAGAAAATCGAAGAGAAAGATTTACTTTCTCTGCCGAGAAAGGAAATATAAAGATGTACCCGAGTATGTATGTAACTTTAAGAAGAGACTGGAATGTATCTATTGCGCGCAAATCAAAAATGTCGAGAGTTAAACAACTAGGACACTCGGAGATACAATGCGAAGTCCATTTGTTCCAACTGAAAACATGTTGGTATACTTGCGCAATGATACGAAGAAGCCAGGAATCAGTTTCAAATTGCAAAAAGAGTTTGTAGACCCTTACGAGGTGGTATACCATCTGATCGTAGCGTAAAGCTTACGAATGTAGAGAATGGTAGACCATTGAAGTTTCCAGTTCATAATGAAGCCTGTAGAAGCCAGGGCCGACTTGCTGGTCGAGGAACCCTCAATATCTACAGGTAGTTTAAAAACAGAACCAGAGTCAGCAGTGTCCGAGGTTTTACCGTCATTGGTGAATTCAGATGTGGGAGTAGCTAACCCACGTGTGGGTGTACCAATCGACAACACCCCAGAGGTATCGCCTGACTCAAGACAAGGTTTAATTGCCGGTGCAAGGGATTCAATTACAATCAGTAATGGAGCGTTGGAGATCATTAAGTTACTTAAGATAAAGTGAATTGGAGAGACGGCAATATCGAGTGCAGTGGAAGCCAGGCTCAAATGAACCTTATAAGAATACCTGGGAAGAAATATTTCACAAAATGCAATTGATAAATTTCATGAGAGATACACTGCGGGTGGTAAGCTGAGGGTTCATTTTATAAAAAAATAGATGAATTGTTGTTTTGGGAGACGTCCTGAGAAGCAGAAACATGAATGCAGTGCGCGGTTGATTTGTTGTACAGTTCATTTTCAAGTAACATGGTCCGGACCTACTTTGATCGGTGGTTGTTACATTACGATAGCATTTACTGTTTTGTAGCACCATGAAATCGGTCAAGAAGAAGTAGCGTGGTGTATTTCAATCATTGAATTTGTGAATCTAATTTGGCGGATATATTTATATTTTTGGTTAGAAAGCATTTAGAAGTAAGTGGAGTATATTGCTGTTGAGTGTTTCATCTTAGAGTTTTCATTTGTAACGTTAGTGTCAATAATTCTAATAATTTTGTAATTATGATGTAATTATGATGTAATTATGATTAAATTATCATGTACATAAGTACATGATAATTTAATATTTTGAATGTTGCAGTTTTATCATCAATTTCGTGAACATTATGAAATTGTATTGATTCAGAATGCAACGATTTGCAGTTATCCTTTTGATTTTGCAATTAGCATCTGGACTTAAGACTATAAATCACGTAAATTACGGAGTGTATTTCAAAGGAATAATAACTGTTAAAAAGGTCATGGGAGCATGGATCCACAGTTATCAGCTTTCCGATCAAAAGCTTTCTCAACTCGACACTGGGTCATTTTGATATGATTCATCAGCATGGCTCTGGTAACTATACGGTGACCGAGAAGGGCCGCGGAGAATCAAAAGTCTGATTCCACTCAGAATGCGTTTTATCGACACACGATGGTTAGATTCTTGTTTGTTATTGCCAAGAGGACCCATGTCGCGACGACTACCTAGCGTTCGATCACATTACCTACCCCAATTGATAGAGATCTTGCAAAGGGTGGTCGTCATTCAAATACGGTGCAAGCTTTTATGGTGATTAAATATCTGAAGCTGAGGCAACAATTAATATGACGTTGCCACCCCCTGTAAATAATACCAGAGGAATAAGAGAGGATTAAGTAATGCTGTTGGCAAAGTGTGAAGCTGGCTGTTCGGTTTTGCAACGACTGAAGTGACGGATGCATTGGGAACTCATGTAAATGCTCACTGATGCAGTGAAGAAGCAGTCTGGGACCATAAAGCAGACTATTAGCGACATGCATTCTTTCATCCGAGTCGTCAAAGGAAGATTAGAAAATATAATGTATTTAATAAATTTTTCATCTTTGAATATGAATGAATCAATGACATTTTTGAAGAAGAGAAGCTAGATTATTTGCAGGAGGAGATTTGCATGGTGCGGAGAGGATTAGAGATAGTTAACACGATAACAATCGCAAAAGATATGTGAAAAAAATATAAAGATATATTATATATAAAGATATGTGGTTGCACGCGGCCAGTGATTTGAGTATGGAAAAACTCCCATATTCACTGGTGACTCTGCAGATGCTACAGGAAATGCTACAATAGATAATATAGTGGAAGCAAGGAAAAAGCAAGTCAACATGATGTTGGTTTATCTCAGAGCTATTGAGGTTTATAAGAATCCTATGTTCAATTTCATGACAGTGGGAGATGATCTGGTCATAATGGTCAGTTTTTTGATGGCTTCTGCATTAGAATTCGATATGTATCAGATTATGTTAGTTACTATGGCTGTACCTCATGATGCTAAAGCAATAATGACAATGAAAACAAAGGAACTTTGTACCTTTGGAACAAAGAAACAAAGAGGGCATGACAATCCGAGAGAATAAAACCTTCTCTGAGTACATATCCAAAGAGGATTTGATGGAACTGAAGTTTAGAGCATCTCTTACTAACGAATCGAGCGTATTGCAGAACATGGCAGGACGCGATTGTTTAATGGCTATGTTCTTTGACAAAGGTGATTTGGTGAAACATTACTGCGACTGTCATAACTGTCCAGGAACCATCCCCATCTATTGTTTCCTATGCACGCGAGTTCTTTTCATGAACGATGTTACAGAGTATCGAAGGCAAGAGTTATATGGGGAAGAGTTATGCGAAACTGTTACCGGATGTTCCATGTGCTGGGTTAATATACCCAAAGCATGTATGATCCAGACAGCCAATGCTACAGTAGTAGCCATGGGAGTGGAAGTAGGTAGTAACAATGTCACTCGTTATTATGATGCTAATAGACCGCTGTTAGCATATTTCTTTGAAGAAAAAGATCTAAGATATGTGACGGGTGATTTGCTTTCTATAAGGTGGATCGTCTTTAATCATTCCTTTCCGCAATGAAGATAAGAAAGTCCCAAATGCAAAAAGATGATAGCAGCTGATACTGAGATCCAATTGAGGTTGTCAAAGACCGCTGATTACCTCAGAGATGACAAGATTGTCATTACATCAGAGATGGATGATTTAGCACTGAATAAAATTCATTTTGATAGAGATTGGAATTTGGTGATTTATACAGTATTTGCCCTGTCAGGATGTACATTTCTACTTCTTATAATTTCTTGCTGCGCTTTGATGAAAACAATGTCCCTAGCTGCTGCTTTAATCATGGCAGGATCAGTAGCACACGTTATCAGTCAATCCTCTACACGTTACCGATAGGAATATTTAGTAGGAATAAGCAACGCTTAGATCAAAACATGGTTACTGGATAGGGCTGGGGAACAGAATGCTAATGATATGTTCATGTACTACGAACAGGCAGTGAAAACGCTGCATTATCATGGAGTGATAATTTTCATTGGCTCTGACGATAATTTTTATCTCAGAATATTTGTGTGCTAAGAAATGTTATAAACGTTGGAATGTAATATAAATTAGAAGGGGGGGGACTTTACTTATTCTACTTCCCCTTATTCTGAACTTATAATTTTATTTTGGGTCGGGGTTTCGGTGGAAAACCCATGTTGGATTCGATTCTCTTTCTTACATCGCATTAAACACTAAATAATAATCTAAATTTGCATTTTCTTGTTTTACTTTACCAGGATGGCTACGTCGATATTATTATAATTACTTAATTTAACTTAAATCAAACTAAATTTATCAATACATGTACA
>JAQIXG010001915.1:0-19596 GCA_034700105.1 Oconnorella tubifera | reverse complement strand
AATAAAAATTACGTTTACCTAGCATGGGTGAATGCTCCCTGTAGTACCAGGCCAGCGTGTGAGGCAATCTGAATCCTTGCCTCTGTTGATATGCAAATGAGCAAAGGGGAATTAAATTTCTACAAAAAATAAATTGTGTAAGTGTACGTTATATTAAATTACCTTTATTCAATTCAACTCTAAACTTCAACCTTTAACTTAAGAAACTTCACTTCTTTCAAGAATTTATAAAAATTATAAATGTACTTTAATATTTTATTTTATACCATTTATTTCGCAAAATTTATTATATTGTTATAATCGTATATTATTTAAATATCATATAATTTTTTTACATTATATCAAGTAATCTGTATTCAGTAAAACTTTAAACCTTAACCAGATGTAGCCTTAGAGTTACTGTTTTAACAACAAAAAATTCTCTCAAAGATTGTAATTAAAAACGTAAAATGTTAAGTTCATAATCTCAACCTTAACGGGTAAAACGTCTTCATTGAAAGCAAGTTCGTACGATTCAAATAAAAAACCGAGTAACATTGACTCCACTGACTCGATCAATGGACACTTAGGGTAGATCAACTCTCGCTCAGTCACTGGTACTATTAAGCTATAAAAGTCATAATTATAATGAAAGTCATATTAATGTTAGATTAATGTTAGCTTGCTGGTTTCATGAATATAAGTCAGGGTACCCTGACAAAACTGCCCTATCAATTAATTTAATAATTATATAATGTTAGCTAGTTCAATTAATTAATATAGGAATTATTCAGTAATTGAGAATTAAATCTCAAAATTCAGTAGAAAATTGATTAATGGATTAGAGTTGGATACAACGGGGTCCAGGTTTGATTCCCGTAAAACTCACTATATTACTCGCTGCACTGGAAATTTACAGTTATTTCTGAAAGTACCCCAGCAAAAAGACCCTGAACATATTAACCCGACAAAACGGCCCCGTCAATTCATTCAATAACCCTAGCCCTAACTAATTCTAACCTTGCTTCAATCCTAACCCTAACCAACATCCTAACTCCAACCCTAACCCTAAGAATTAATCATCGGGGCCCATTTATTGAAGCCGTTTTGACTGGTCACAAAACAATATCTAAATAAATGAGAAATCTTAGTTAACATGCATCACATTACATGCGTTAAATGCAATTAAAATTCAACGTTAAATAATATTTTAAATTCCAAACTACATTGCTTGGTTGTGTTGTTTAGTTCTTGACGCAGTAGATAAAGAAAGCGTTTTAGACTTGATCGACATCATGCTGCTATTCTTAATCATCAGTTGCAATCGCTCCATAAGTATTTCACTTATAACGTTACCAACAACATCGACAGCTAAAAGAATGACAAACAAAGAAATAATAATAATAATAAAAACTATACAATTTATAATTTTCAAATTTAACAATAAATTTCAAAATAGTAAAAACTGATTCTAATTTAAAGTTTAATTTAAACGCATTTATTGTAATTTCAAATCAATATGTAAATAAAATGAAAAATTGAAAAACGTACGTATATTTGACATCACATCAGCACAAAAGGTAGTCTATCAACACATTGTACATGGAGAAAATGTGCCAAGGTTTGTTAGAGAAGTGGTTAGAGAGCTGATTTCAAAATCGACAGGTCCAGGTTCGAATCCCGGATAGCTTACTATTTCTCTAACTAGCTGCACCCTTTAGTAAGACGCTTAAATTGACATCTGTCTTCAACATCATTCATATAATACAGTAATCCAAACATTAAACTTGCTGCACCCTTTAGTAAGACGTTTAAATTAGCTACGTCTTCGACATCATTCATATAATACAATAATCCAGACGTTAAACTTAACCTTTATAATTAGTCATAAAACAAAACTAGATCTTACATAAGTTAGCAGATAGACAGTCTACAGCATCAGGTAAGTATGGCACTTCTATACTTGCATTCTCTCTTGTCTCAGATATTCTAAATATTCTACAAATGCTTCTAACTGCTTGCTGCGTCTCAGACAATTCTTCTTTAACGCTAACCTCCTGATAACGTCACATCAGCACAAAATCATAAAAATTAAAAACAGAACAAAACTCAATAAAATCAAAAAAATTATTAAATATTTTATTAAAAATGTACTAAAAAATGAATTAAAAAGTTAGAATTGCTATCATATTCATTATATAACTATTCACTATATAATTAGAATATACACGCATTACTGTTTAAAATAAAACCAAAACGACTCGTAGATTCAAAAATCGCCAAACCAATGATTTAAAACTTACTTTTTTTCTTTTTATATCTGTCTTAATATTTTCATTTTCTTTCAACCCCTGGGACTTTTGCTGTCCTTTCTGCTGTCCATGTTGTTCTTTCTGTCCATCCTGCTGTCCACCTTGCTGTCCGTGTTGAGCAAGTTCCATCAGCTGCATCAACTGATCCTGCTCCTCTGTCTCCATTGTCTCAATGCCAGAGTCCACCTCTGTCTGAGACTGAAACGCAGACGCCAAGCTGGCGCTGTTACTGCAACAAGAATTTCATCTTCTTCTTTGATAATTATTATTAATTAATAATTAATTATTAATAAATAATTATTACTGAGCAGATTTAAATGACAGATCATCAACGCGTCTTATTTTATCAGAGCCGCTTCTATTTTTATAATTTTAAAACACTCAACTTTCTATTCACGCTTTGCTATTCAAGTTCTAAAAACATTCCATCTATTATTAATTTTATTATTCACAAAATTATGCTAAACTTACAAAATGTAATTTCAATCAAATTTAATTATAAATTATACCTATTTTTTAATTTAGAATTAGTTACAAATTAATTTAGCTTTAGAAATAATTGCGAGACTAACGTACAGAGAATTAGTATCGGAATTATCATTATCCATTTCCATGTTGTCCTGTTGAGACTGAGAAACTAAAATAGAAATAAATCACGCAACACCGCGTTAATCTCAACCAATCAGAAAGCTTTAATAAATACTGTGCGATAAGCAACCAATTGTAAAATTGTATTTATTTCCATCTTGTGTAGTTAAAAAAGTTTCAAATATAAATGATAGCAATAATAAAAAAATGCAGTAATTAATTAATTAAATATTGCTAATTAGTCAATTAATGTCCTTTACAAGTAATGTTAAAGTCAATGCAAGCATTCCTTTAATTAATGTTAATTAATGTTAATTAATGCAAGCATTACTTTAATTCGTATTAATTTACATTCTCAATGAAACGCATTGAAATCACTTACACATTTGTGAATCTTTATCCTGAGAGTCTGCTGCATTTCCCCCAGTGGCCCCCGAGACTGGTGTCGCTCGTCCTGCAGGGGCCCTGGTGTTTCCTGTCGCCCCCGCTAACCGAGCCAAGCGTCTTTGACGAATCTAAAATAGCATTAATAAGATTTAATATAAGATGCTGCATAAAGAGTGACCTGAACACAATTGTTTTAGTATCAAATACTGCGTAAAAGGCGGTTTGGCACATTTATATTAAAGAAAAAGCAATTTATTCATATCTTCCCCCTTTAATTAATCGATTAACACGTCATCATAAATTAACATCATTAAAAATAATCGGTCCACATCGGTTACGCACCTCATGAAGTTTTTTGGAATAATAATATTCTAACCCTAAACCATCTCTAACCCTAAACCATCTCCAACCCTAACACGTTGAGGTGCGAAACCGAAAGTGAGCCAAATAATCAATCAAAAATAAAAAACGACCAAAATCTATCAATTTTCTCTCAATAAATTTCAGTTTCACATAAAATTCAAGCCAAATTTTTAATTGTAATTACATTATAACAGCACTGATGGCACATTCCATTACAATTAGGATTATTAGGCAATTTTCATTGTGTAAACATTACATTAAAATCTAATTATGTAATTAATAAGCTAATATGTTCATAAAATTATCTCGAATGAAATAAACAGACCTCCTCTGGCGTCAGTTCGCTCATTCTATTCCCTCCTCTGCCTAATTCAATTTTTAAAAAATTAAAAAAATTAAAAATTAAATTTTTCGATGATATTATTATTTTCTTTCCTTGCGGTGTTTACACTCTATTTTTATTAAGGCATGGGGGGGTTCGGGCCCTTGCAGGGGGTCTTCAGGTCAATCTATCGGCTAAAATCAGAAATTATGAGAGATAGAAGGCAATCAAATACAATTTGAAAAGATAGTATGAAATAATTCTACTGCAAAAAAATACATTTAATTCTATGTATAAGTTATTACTGATCGTTTCTTAGTGTCACATAAGCAATTTAATGAAATAGATGTTAATAAAGTGTCAAAAATAATTCGTAATTATGCAATGTATAAGTACTAATTATTTTATTTATGATATAGCAAATTGATATGTTCACTAAACTTAAATTAAAGTCCAAAAAGTTGAAAGTTATATAAGCATTTTGCAAGACAACAACAACGAATCAATTTTCATCTTGTTTCTTTATGTACAAGAGAAATGCCAGATAATAAAGCGTTATCATTGATTATCACTGAATTTATTCAATAATGCCGAGTTCAGAAATATAACAATCCAATCCAAACAAATTTATACAAAATTTAGCTGTTGGATTAATTTTATACATGGTTAAATTTGTCACAAAAAAAATGAAATCTATTTTTAAAAGATAATAAAGTATTTTCTGATTACAATTTCGATTGAAGAACCTATCAATTTATTATACAGACGATTTACTGATAGAAAGAGAATAGTAAAAACAGTTTAAATTATCAGACCATAAATTTTAACAATATCGCAATAAAGTCTATAGACTTTTTGCCTATGTCAATTCGTCTACAGACGTTTGATCTGCTGACATTTGATCCACTATGACATTGACATTAGGTAGACTAAATATCTGTAGATGATGTGTCATAGATGAAATGTCAGTAGATCAATTATCGATGAACCAAATAAAACTGTGTAGCTACAATCCTTTAATTTTCAGCAAATTGTTATTAGTGACACACTTAATTTATTAAATTAGTCTGAAACCATTAAAATGCCGATTTATTAAACATACAATGTTCATTGCTATTAGATATATTCCTTAATAAAAACTATTTTGATAGTTGTTAAATAAAAATAAAGATTAAATGCAGTTTTGAAAGAAATTATCTGAATAGAAATCTTACTGAAATTGAATCAAGAAAATTGCTCTGTGCAGAATACTTTAAAAAAGTTCATTTAAAACTTACTGAGAAAGTATTCGCAAATATCAAATACGCAAAGAATACTAATACTATTAATACTACAAAACCAAAAAATATTAACGATTAATATTAACAGATATTAAAGGATAACCATTATATATTACACGAACTATAAAAACGCGTTTTTAAATTAAACTAAAATAACAACAAATGAACGAAATATAATATATATTAGGCACGAATGCTTTCTCTTATTTGCTTCTCAACGTCACATCAGCACAAAAAGGCTATTTAAACGGTAGACAAAGAAAATTATAATAATTAACATTTAAAAGCCAAAGATAGTGTCAATGATATGAAAAGAAAACTAATAAAACGTTTCGCTTTTAACGCGGAAATACTTTTGGGATTAGGATTTCAATGCAAGTATATAACTTACATTTAATCCTATATAAAATGGAATTAAATAACTTCTCTCTAACTTAATCCCATAGATCCAATTTTAAGGATAAATTTCAAATACAACCAAAAACACAAATCAAATAGCAAGCGCTGAAAAGCTACGCGTTAAAAACTATTTACATGGAAAGAAAATTTGGAAGAAAAACAAAATAATAATAATAATACGCAAAACAAACAATACAAACAAATGTAAGTTTCATAAAAATACAACGATTGGATAAATTAAAAAAAAAAATTGTCAACTCGATTTGTAAACAGAGCAGTAACAAAAAAAAATGAAATAAAAATAACAATAAGTCTCGAGCTAATAACAAAAAAGTACGGTGTCTTAACTCATTTGTTTGTATCTTAACGTCACATCAGCACAAAACGATTAAGCGCTACGTATTTTCTTTCAAATCTGGATTATTTTAACATTTCTACAATTTCATAAGTTAATATATTGAAAAGGATTAATTCAAGAGCGAAATTAAATCAGAAAGTTAAAAAAAGAATTCTAATTTACCTCTAAATAAAAAATTCATTCTCATCACCTATAAAATAAATTCTAGTTTAATTTTGTTAAATTATTCATCGCCACCCGTGATAAATATTTTATTAAAAAACAGCAATTCACAGATTTCAGTAGAAAATAAGTCTGATAATAGAACAGGAAATTAATTAGAGAGAAACTGAAATCGAGTGAAATAGCAAAATAAAACGATTATATTCATGTGTATTAACTATGTACACGAAGTACATTACACAAAAACACTGTCCGAAACAAGTCTAAGTTAGACTTTTTTTGTCAAATTAAAAATTTAGGGTGGGGGAGAGGGTGAGGGATTTTAAAAAACCCCTACTTTAATTTGAATCCAGCCAATTATAATATATTTAATATATTATAACTGGTAATATATTGTAAAATTGTAAATTATATTTAAAATTTGCTTCTCTTCCAGTTATAAAACAGCATAATTAGTAATATTGCTAATAATAATTTTAATTATATTCACAATTATATTAACTAATTACAAAAATTGATTTTATTTCCCAATTATCTTACAAATAAACTCTCACAATAATCAAACAAATAAAATATTTTTATAACAATATAATATTTAACTTAAATCATATAATAATTATATATCAAAATATTTCACTAATAACCACCCGATATTTTTTATAAACACCTGATTTAACTGACTATTTTTAAAACGCAACCTCATTGGTCAAAACTAAACCAAACTGTAATGCCTCTTTCTATTGGTCAAGACCTATCCAATCGAAATGAGTCTTCAGTTGCTAGATCCGTGACTATATTAGGATCGGATAACATTTGTAGTTCGTCTAAATCGAGTGAACCGAGTCTAAGGCCATCATCAGACAGAAAATCAGCGTCGAATGAATCGCTGAAATCTAGCAAAGAACTCTGCGTAACCAGTTCATTGTTAGCTTGGGTCAATGTATCAACTGGATCTACAAGAATTTACGATATAAAATGATAGATTGAATTAAAACTAATTATAAATAAAATAGAAATTTAGATTGAATATTTTTGTTGCACGCGCTCACTCAAATTTTGATGTTTTACTGCACAGGGGGTCTACAAAAAACACTGTGTCTATAATTTTAATAACTTAAAATATCTCAGCAATCAATATTTTACTAAAGGGTGCGGCAAAGTTTAAGCTTAGAATCTTGGATTATAGTATTATACTAGAAAACCAATCAAGGGAGGAGGGTGGATATTTTAGTTTTAGTTTGATCAGAGAGTGATTAGGGGAGGGAAATTTTATCTTCGCTTTATACAATAAAACAAACTCTATTTAATAAAAGTAACTGACCTGATGTGACTTTAGAATCCTGCGCAAAGTTCTGATTGGTATACAAGGACATCTCTTCTGCTATAAGCCAATCACAACAATAATAATTAATCACAACGCGTTCATAAAAACATTTATAACTTAATGTCACATCAGCGCAAAAAAGTAGTTTAAATCTGGATTACCAAAACCACGATAAATTTAACAGATATATATCTATATATATATATATTTATTAATAAATACGACTAAAAATGAAATTGCAATAATACAAAACTGAATTGATCTACATGAGACCACACACTCACAAAAATAAAATTATCAATTATTAATCTTTTTATTCATTTAAATTAATAATAATTTAATAAATTAAATATTATTAAATATCATTACTACCTGTCAGGATAATAGGGGGTATATTCCTGGCTGACTGTTCCCCGCACTGTTTCACCGCAGTAACAAAACGAAGGGGGAACTCCGTCTGCACCCTCCCCCCACTAGAAACCACCGCACAAACTGTCTGCCCCCCCATCGTGTTATAATTAAATCCACCCCCGGACTGATTCATTCCGTTTAATTTTGTCTGGTAGTTTTCCGAAGTGGTAACGCCGTTGTTATAGTGTTGCCACTGTTGTAAACTTGTAGGCGCGTTGGTTGGTAATAGAACAACGTTGGATATTAGTTGGTTGGGTTGGGTGAGATTGAAGGGATGGGATGGATCGTGGTTGTTTGAACTGGGTCCATTTGAAGAAGTAGGAATAAGATGACGGTCATTTTGATCCTGGAAGAAAAAAGTATTTTTTTTATTTGTTTCTTAACTGAAACATTGACTTCATCATAACTTTTATTAAAATATCAAATCAATCATAATCCTAATCAGAATATTAACTCAATCATAAACTTAATCAAAACATTTTAAATGTTACAACAAATCAATTTAATGTAAACAATATGCAATTTTTTTAAAACTATACCATATTAAATTGCTGAAACTTTTGCTGCAAAACAGCTGCTTGCTGCTGCTGCTGCTGCTGCTGCTGCTGCTGTGATGTCATTCCTTGCTGCTGTGACATCATACTTTGTTGCTGTGTTGTCATGGTTTGTTGCTGTGATGTCATAATTTTATGCTGTGACGTTGAATTCTGATTCTGTGACATCATAGCTTGTTGTTGTGACATCATAGCTTGTTGCTGTGATGTCATAGGTTGTGATGTCATGTTTTGTTGTTGTTGATATGCCTGATTATTAGAGGCCAGTGATACCTGAGTCATGTATAGGCTGTGATTTAATTGAAGGGGACCCGATATTGAATTATCTGATAGACCCCCCGGAAATAAATTCATAGTCTGAAATATAAAAAAATTTAAATTTCATAAAAATAAAATTGAACATAAAGAAATATTAGACCAATGTAAGGACTATTATCAATTAATATAATTTAATGAAATTAAGCTTAAAATTGTAGCTACTGTATGACAATGAAAAACATATAGTATGACAATGAAAAAAGAATTGCCAACTTGCATACTTTAAATTAAAAAAAAAAATTTTAAATATATTTTAGGATTGCACATAAACCTATTAGTTCCAAAAAGTGCTGTCATTTTATTAAAGGGAGCAACAAGTCAATAATATAATGTAAGATTCAAACTCAGAGCCTAGAATTCTCAATTTACTAGGAGTTTTAATTTAAAAAAAAACTTCATTAATTTAATAAATTTCCACATATTTAAATTATATAAAAGTTGAAGTTAGAACATTAATTTAGCATATTAATTAGCATATTCAGTTAGCATACGGTGAGCATTAATTTTATAACATAAGACTAATAATAAAATTTCAAGATCTTAAAATTTCAAATTTAATAAGCAAGTTATTAATATAAGTACTGCATACAATGTAAAGATTAATTATATATATCGTAAAATAATCAGTTACTTATAAATAAAGTTTGCTTAATATCTCTAAGAAAAATTCTCCCGATGAAATTATTTTAAAATTATTTTTTATGAATAAATCATAAAGAAGCTAAAACAGCTGAAAAAAATTAAAAACAATAAATAACAAATTAATACTGAAATGACTGATTTCAGAAATGCTACAATCGTGCGAATGCTAAAAAAAAACAATTCAATATATTATCATAAATTAACATTAAATGCTTAATTAATATAACAGACAGAGCTCAACTGTTAGCACACAACATTGAAGCAAAACAAAAAGTAATTCCAGATAAAAACAGCATCAAATCATTCTAATAAAATAAAGATTACATATCTAAATATATTAAAATACTATAGGATTGTTGAAAATGAAATGTAGGAAAATTATAGACATCTACTGGAATAGTTGTGTAGGCAGTTGTGGGGCATGGAAAGATGTTGTTAGATTTTATTTCATTTAAGTTACAGAAGAATAATGAATTAGACTATAATGTGTTGACTTTTTAGAAAACTTATTTGAATATTTCGTATAGAAACACTAGATACTAAAATAAAATACAAAATAAAGCAACGTTATCAAATACAAACCTTGCTATTAACGCTTTCATTTGGTCGTAAATCCATTTCATCTCTCGTCTCATTGGTCCGGGGCACCCTATCACTACAGTCCCCCAACAAATCACAACTCTTCCCCCCCGCCTCATTTCTCCCATAAAAACTAAATGAGTCATTCGATTGGCTAAAAGGTCTACTAAAATGTTCCGATACTTTAAACGGCTTCTCCGATTGGTCCGCTAACTTAAAAGCCCTCTCTTGAGAGACTAAATTAAACGAACCCTGTGATTGGTCGGTTATTTTTGAGTCCGATACCTCTGGCATTTTAAACAACTGTTCCGATTGGCGAACAAATGGCCAATCGCGCGGGGTGTTTAATTGCGACGCGCAACTGTCTGAATTAAGCAAAAAATCAGGAATGTCCATGTCAGAATATAAAACTTCTTCTATTGCGTCATTTCGCGTCGAATCAGTTATCGTTATAAGCGGCGGGGGGGACAAAGGGGTAACGTTTCCCCTCTGCAACAGGGTAGTAGATGAATACAAGGGGGGTGGGGTGGTGGAATGTTTTCCGTTAAAGACGGGAGATCTGGTCTGGGAAAACACGGGAGTAGAAAAAAACGATTTTAAAGAAAAAGAAAAATGGAAAGATAACGATGTCGATTGAAATGATGGTAGCTAGATTGTTAAATAAATAACTACAAGCTACGACACTCAAAACGCTAAAGCTACGACATATAAATGCTACGACTATGTAAGTATAAACGCTTAGGTTATAACATTTAAAACACAATGACATTTAAAACACAATGATATTTAAAACACAATGACATTTAAAACACAATGACATTTATGACATTAGAGCTATGGAGTGCATTAGTACAAATTAACTTTACGCAGATAAAAATCTCAACTAATATAATAATTATTATAGCAAAGATATGCTAGAAAATTCTAGGTGAATTCGATTGAAAATTTAAAATAGCAAAATATATTAAATTTCACTTTATTCTTAACTTATTCTTTTACAAATTTTTGTTAAAGTTTTCCCTTAAACCAGCACATATGTGCTTCTTATCAATTATTTCAACAAAAACACCAATAAAATTGGAAGTTATCTAACTGTTGTGAAAAAATTACATAAAAATTAAATTACTGGATGTATAAATTTGACAAGGAACTGAATGAAAACCAAAAAATTCTGATTTTTTAATGATCTTCAATTTTAGATGCATAATAATTGCAAATTTGAAAATAAATTATAACCGCAACTGAAAGCCACAAATAGAAATGATAAATTTAACTCTCTTTTATTTAGATAAAACTCGCATAAAACCGAAATTATATTTCACAGTTGAAATAATCCAAAATCTCTCATTTCACAAAAATATAAATCAGTATGTTAATCAATGCATTCCATTCATTTTGTGAAATAAGAGATCAACTTTATTTCCCGAGTGAAATATCATTTTCACTTTGCTCATTTTTCAACACAATAAGATTTTAAATCAAATTTTACACTTCAAAATTGTAATTTCTTGATCAAATAATCGTGTAAATAAATAGCACATATACACTTTATGTCAGTAACACTACACATATAAACACACTACAAACTACACCTACATTCAGCAATACATCTAAACATAAATCAGATTACAAATGAGATTACGTTATATAAACAGAGATATAAGTCTAGGTCCTAAATAATGCTATTATATTAAATACAACTCTATTTGTAGCCTCAAATTTACAATTCAATTTTACGCTAACTTGCATCAACTTGCAAAGCCAAACCTGAAACCTAACCCAAATATCAACATCACACCAAACTAAAACCTTTAGTATCAATCGAGTTAATTTAAATTTTAAGAAATTACACTCTCTGTTTATACTCTTTAATCTCGCAGACACATATTCTAACGCTATATTATATTCTAACGTTAAATTTACACATAATCTAATACTAAATTATTAAACTAACACATTTTCACGCATTCTAAGACTAAATCATATAAAACATCACATTTCTAACTAAATACCTGAACAGAAGAGTTGCCCATCAACAAATGATTGCTTCCATGTACTACAAGTGGACCTGGAATTGTCTGTCTACTGCTGCCCATCCACTGCTGTCCATGATTCTGCTGCTGTCCAAACTGCTGCAGAGCGGGATATTGCTGTCCATACATCTGTCTAAACTGCTGTTCCTGACTATACTGCTGTCCGAGAAGCTGCTGCTGCTCTTGCTGTCTAATCTGTCCTTGCAGCTGCTCTTGCTGCCTAAGCTGTCCTTGTAGCTGCTCTTGCTGTCTAAGCTGTCCTTGCAGCTGCTCTTGCTGTCTCAGCTGCCCTTGCAGCTGCTCTTGCTGTCTCAGCTGCCCAATTTGTAGCTGCTCTTGCTGTCTATGTTGCTGTTCAAGTTCTTGCTGTCTAATCTGCTGTTCATGTAATGCGTAGTTGTTATGACTATTTAAATCACTATCTAAAGGGTTAGACAGGGGGGAGGGAAAGTTAATGATGGTCAGATCAGGGAGAGACCCCGTGTTGTTAGTTATTGGGACACGTAGGGCCCCCTCTGTCATAGGCTCAGGGGAGGGATAAATACTGAAATGAAACAAAAATTACCATACATTCAAACATATATCGAAACAAATGTCCAACATACATTCAAACATATATCAAAACATATACCTACATATATTTTCATATACATTTTCAAATATATATTAAAAGATATATCCAAATATTCACACAAGTATCTGAGTTCACATATATTCAAATATATTTCAACATATACATTTAAGAGTATATAGTTCAATCTCAAATATATGTATATACAGAAAGCTGGCATTCATAAAACACTATGCAATCTTAAATTGACAATACTTTACATAGCAATTCAAATAACAGCGTCATACAATTGTGAACTAGAAATATAAAATGGTTTCTGTATAGAAACAGTTCAGTTTCAGGAGAAACTAAACAGAAACTATAAGCAGTTGTAGAGTTAGGGAATGATATTTAATAAAAAGAATCTCACTTTATTTCTAAAGCTTTATTTTCACACGAACGTGGCCTAATTTTTCCTGATAGCTGAAATAAAAGATATCAACAGTATCATGAGTCAATAGTATCATGAGCCAATAGTATCATGAATCAATAGTATTATGAGTCAATAATATCATAAATCAATAGTATCACGAGTCAATAGTATCACGAGTCAATAGTATCACGAGTCAATAATGAGTCAATAGTATCAAGAGTAAATAGCATCATGAATCAATAGTATCATGAGTCAATAGTATCATGAGTCAATAGTATCAGGAGACAATAGTATCAAGAGAATCAATAGTATCATATCAGATTATCTAAGGCTATATACCATTGAAGATTTATTGTCTACCAACTTTCCGGTCGATCCAGCTCCAATCAGATCTCCCCCATTAAACCCTCCCCCACCGTTAAACCCTCCCTCAGCCCCTCCGTTAAACCCCCCACCACTAAACTGCACTGTACTGCCATCATCTGTAAAAGAAAAATTTAATCTGAAAAATTCTGCAACATTCTTTCGTAAAACCAGAAATTCTGATCATTTTAAAAACATTTAAATTTTATGCAATCAAGAACATGTAGGACTAATATCAAGAACAAAATTTAAATTTAACGTCTCTGAATATTATACCATATAAACCGATGTCTCGGACATAGTTATCAATATAAGAGCGTTACTAAAGGTGCAACAAGTAAGCGAATAGTGAGCATTTACTGGAATGTAATACTGTAGAATGCAATAAACTAACCTCTGTTTGAGAGATAAATGCCTGAACCAGAAAAGTTCTGAATGACCGCCTGAACGGTAGAATGTAAAGCTGAATCTGAACTTGTCCTAAACAATATAGCAAATTAATGTTCATATTAATCGTGACCCAACAAAAAGGCCCCGACATATTGGCCCCGACAAATTGACCCCGACTTATAATTCTTACGGTTAGGGTTGGGGTTAAGATTCGAGTTAGGAGTAGGATTTAAGTTCGGGTTAGTGCTAGGGTTAGGGTTACAATTTCGGTTAGATAGGGTTATGGTTATTAAATGAATTGATGGGGCCGTTTTGTCGGGTTAATGAATTCGGGGCCATCTTGTCGAGGTACCCCTATTAACTATTACTAATTAAATATTACCTTTAATAATTATAATCTAATTAAAGCAGAGTTAACTTTTAAAAGTCAACAATTATTAATATTCATTTTGCTTTGTATGGTTAAAATTAGGTCCATGTTACGAGTTCCCATGAATTTTCAATATTTTCCAGCTAGTAATATTATAAAATACCTCCTCCAGCTAGGTTCCTGAGGTAGACTTAACTGAGATGAAACAGTGCCATATGGAGAACAGTCTCTCTTTTATACAGAACCAAAGTTAAGGAGCGATTCTACTCAGAAATGCAACTTTTACAACACAACAAGTAATTCAACGATAAAATGCAACTTAATTTGAAAAGTCATACGAACGAGTGAGAAAATGTTATTTTAATCAAATACTTGAAATACAATGTAACTAATTAAAACTCGCTTAACGTCACATCAACACTATCACCAACATATAATACATTAAGCTATAATATCTATTTTAATCGGGCTTCATTGTTATATTATTTAAATTATTTATTACCTAGATCTTAGTAAAAACAATACAGAAGATAATAATTGCAATTTGTAAAAAAAACTATACGTGGATTGCAAACCACAGGTTGAATACCTTTAAACTAAACCACAGGTTGAATACCTTTAAACTAAACCACAGGCATTCAGTTGTGATTGATATAAAAAGGATACACTTCTAATGAGCGGGTATTGGGTTGTTCTCTTATGTCCCCTGTCTCTATGCTGTCTGTCTGGGGTGTACTGTCCACTTACTGTCTGTTTCTTTATGTCTTCAAGATTGGACAGAGCATTCTGTGATGGAAATTGAATT
Source organism: Oconnorella tubifera (assembly GCA_034700105.1). Classification (NCBI taxonomy): domain Eukaryota; kingdom Metazoa; phylum Annelida; class Clitellata; order Enchytraeida; family Enchytraeidae; genus Oconnorella; species Oconnorella tubifera. Next base: position 4,674 of record JAQIXG010001915.1, on the reverse strand, counting down.
AGATTATATATTGCCATAGAGAAATTAACGTTTGATCGATGTGAAATAACTGGATTTAACCGGAAATAACATATATGCAGGGACTGGACAAACTGGATTAAGCTGGATCTAACTGGATTTAATGACATTTAACTGGATAAACTGGATGTAACTGGATAACTAGTCTAGATACAACTGCACAAAAATAAAATAAATTGAACTAAAAAAAATACTTTAATTTAATTAAATTGGATATAACTGTTTATTTGATTTAAAAAAACACAAAATTGTTTTAGAAAAAACTTAGTGTAAAGAGATCAATTATATTATATGCAAGATACAATGTAAAGTTGACAACAAGACTGCAATGCTAGCCTTAAGATCAATGGCACTTGACATTTGATTGACATCAGGCAGAGATCTCACTCTCTGGGTCGTCTGTTCCACCTCCAGTGTGTCTGGCCTTCTAACAGTCTGAGACATCATATATACATCAACATAAGTAAATATGATATAATTTATGCAAGAACAAATTAAATAAAGTTAATGACAATGTGGGTACAGTGTGGAGGATATCCGTTTCAGCGATACTGATGGTATTGGGACTTAATTATCTATAGCAAGATTACATTTTAATTCAATTATCATAAATGTACACACTGACTTTTTGTTAAAGTACATTATTATTTGCAAAATTATCAAGAAACTTTTATTTTTAGTGTTTTTTAAAACAAATTTCACTCCTTTTTAGTTAGGATATCAAAGTTATGGCTATCCCTAATCATAACTTATACATCAACACTGGGTCGCGCCGCTTTTTATTCAAACCAAAAATTCTAAAAAGTAACAGCAATAATAAATCACCACACTTTATACCCCCCCTCCCCCCCCCCCCCCACCAAATCCAAAAATCACAATTAATTATCACTAAACCATTATATTATCTTTCCCTCCAGGATAATTAATCTCCGGGTAATTCCCACGACAATAATTATCCCCCCCCCCGGACACTTTCATCGCAAAATTAAGATCCCCGAGTAGGAGAGGGACGTACCCTGGTGGTGGACGAGACTTCCCTCATGATGGCCAGGTAGGCAGCGGTCCCCTCGGCCTCCTTCTGTCTCTGCAGGGCGATCTTCTCGCTGAATTTCCGTGGGGTCGCCATTCCGTAAACAATCTACCATACAAATAAACACCGTATCAAAATAATGAAACAAATTGCTTTTTCGTTTTGAATTTGATTTTTTTTTATTGAAAACAATAAGGTCCCGCAGTACACAAAATATCTTTTAAAAATAAGGTACTGTACACCAAATACCAAGGAATACCAAATAGAATACAAAAGGAAGAGAAATACATCGTAAGTAATGCAATGAGGAAGAGAGACGTTGAATGTTATATTATTATACATTTTATATAATAGGCATACTTTGTGGTTTATGTATAATTGAAGGGTTTTTCGTGTTGTAAAACTTATAATACCCTTGTTATTGACAGTTTATTGTAGGTAAAATTAATTTTTGTGATGTTAAGAATGATAGTTTAGTGTTTGGTCCCACCCACCACAGGCTTAAAACGATTTATAAAAAGTGAGTGAATTAATATATGGTATCCTAAGTAATTATAGCATAACAATCTAAAAAAGGTCGTCAAATACTTTTTTGAAAGAATCCCCAACCCCCAAAATTTAGTTGTAATGTGTCATTTTCATTTAGCTTGATTTTTCTTGTGTGAAATCCTGGTTACGACTTAATTCGTTTTACCGTAGACGTAAATAAATTAAAATGTAGGCCTAATTTATTATAACTATTCTCTGTATTGTATATTTTGTATGCTATATTCTTTGATGGCGTCATATTCAAATCGTACTATATTTATTAATTCTATATGTAATATTGAAGAGTAATTGCAAAACAATCTTCATACAATATATAAAGTATTGTAAATATTTTTCTATATATATGCAATACACCTGCATACGTTACATAATAGTATTGATTAAGAAAATAGTAGTGCATACTTTACAGAAAAGTAGTGATAACAAAATAAGACCGTATTTTTGGACACAAATTCTTCCTTCACACCCTAAACGAAACTGAAATGACGTCCCTGTTAATAGTATTTTTTTCCAGCATGAAACATTTTCATTATTTCACCTGAACAGTTGGGCTAAGCACACGTTTCAAATGTTTTGTATCTGCTGCACGGTATACACAAGAGGCTACGATTCTGTAGACTGTAGAGCGTGATTCTTTGAGGCATACAGCGTAGTAGAAGCTGCAGCCAAAAGAAAGAGATTATCTAGGCCCATTATGTTGTATTATGTATTAATCGTTTTAGATAATGTAAGCTATCTTTTGATGCAATAAAAAAACACTACGGCTGGATTACACTAGGACTATACAAAATTGCTACATGTCGACTATTGTAGCCTATTATAATAGTACATCAATAGATTTATAGATGTTATGAGATAATATATAGCTCATTTTGTAGTGAATATCCTATTATAATTTTACTCTCAATGAATATGCTGGATTAGGCTTAATAGGCTGGATTATAGAAAAAAATTACAATTTCGTTGGCTTGAAGGGCAATCTAGACAATTGGCTGTGTGATTCTTCAATAACATTATTTTAAACAAGCTATCAGGCTTAAATGCATTATACCGGTAAGATGCAGTTTATTGTAAAGTTTTGTACGTAGGCCTAATAAGCTATTAAGTGTTTGCCTATAGTAATTAATCTTAACTGAGTAATTAGCTGTCGATAATTAAATGGGCGTAATTATATTGCGCCATATATAAAATAAGGCTATGCTTAAGGTTAAGTAAAGTTAGTTTTGGAAATGACTTTTAATGATGTAACTGTGATCTTTAACTTTTTACGTATTGAAAACATTGAAATTTTAGGCCGACTGAGTTGTAAGCTAAAGAGTTTCAGGTTAATGAAATATTTTTATGGCTTACATTATGAGAGATGAAAGATAAGAATACTTATAGGATAAGTTAGGGTAGAGTGAGAGACAAGTTAACTATTATAGTTAAATTGTCTGAATAAAGTTTGGATAAGGATTATAGAGTTGTGTTCCCTGTCACTAAACTTTGACTAAAGTCATTATTTCCGTGATATTCTGTAAATATAATAAAAATGAATCAATATCTAACTTTTACATTATTAGCTGCACCAAAACTTGTCAACACTGACTCAACAAAAGGCCATTGTGGAAGTATGTTTTAATTTTATTGGCATTACACAATAATAAATGCTGCTTGTAATTAGTGTAATTATCGCTGAGCCTGAAAGATTCCTGAATAATAAGAGTGTGCCGGATGTTTTTGCAAGTGTGTGTAGAGGAATTAAATGTGTGAACTACTTAGGGGGGATCTATGTGTAATAAATACTTCGTAAAAAATAAATTCATGGAGCGGATTGTTGGGGAAGAGAGGGTAGGATTTAAAAAAAATACACCTAATCAACATTATAAAGTGCAAAATGAGCAATTTCAGTCAGTTTGCTATAAAGGCCAACTTTCATCTCTGCCGCAGGCCACAAAACATAAATAAAGACAAATTGAATTTATTATACAAGCCAAATTATAATTCGACAGTTTCAACCGTAGCTGATGTTGCGTTTGCCTAATTATACGGCCCACTGTGTGTAGGACAATTAAAACTTGTTAATTACGCCTCAATCGATACAGCACTTTAGTGAACCTATTCAATTTGCATTGTTTTTCGCTATTGAGTTTTTTATATAATAATACTCCGCTGTATAAATGTTTAATGTATGATATTATAATAATATTATTGGGATCATAAGAGGCATTTATAATTCACAAGTTTTTTTTATAGTTTTAATGGTATTTTAATCGCAGTCTGAATATTTAAGCGTTATAATTATCGATAGGCCCTAGCCTATACTTTAATTTTTAGCTATTTTGTTATTTCAGAGAGTAACATTGAAAAAATTTATATAAATGATTTGAGTACGCTTATATACACATTAGATAAGTGTAATTTATATTGAACAATTACAGAATATACTTCTATTAATAACAGGTTTGTTGTTTAAACAACTATTATTCTATTATATTTTACACAGTGTAGCAAGAATAGCCTACATTTATATGTCGCCCGAAGCAAGTATATATATTATTTTGATATCAAATTTGAAAAAAGCACTGGGTAAGTGCCGCCGGGGCGACTCGCCCTACTGGCCATATCAGTGGCGTGATATCTTCTAATTGCAGCCTTTGAATTACACAGAGCTCGTGATAACTTAAAATATAATTAGTTAAAAATGTAATTAAATATAATTAGCTTATTGACATATTATTTTCAAATTATAACATTACTAAAATTAGTATTATAATAAATATAAACCATATACTATATGGGCTCTCTATTGGCCAATAGTATATAACCTAAATATGATGAACTTTTATTACAATACTAAACATCTCACTGTGAGAAATGAGACTTGTGGAATCTCTAATAAGGAGTACATTTACTGATATATTTATTTATTACATCTTGCAAAGTATTATTGTTATTGCTTGCGAGCAATAACACTGTTGGTAAACAACATTGAATTGCAGGATTCCAGGACAAAATAGCCACGGACAAAATGGCCATAAAAGAGGACAAAATGGACATCGTAGTATAGTAAGAAAAAAAATTGTTTATTATTGTAA
>JAQIXG010001914.1:0-19600 GCA_034700105.1 Oconnorella tubifera | reverse complement strand
AGAGCTAGGGGCGCGAGATGCCAACAGGCGTGCTGATGTGCATTCATCTACCCCCTGAAGTAGACCTTCTGCCGCTACCCCACACACAATCTGATCCCATGCCCTCTGTTTTCCCTTGTCCTCCCCCATTGAGTTAATAATTGGGATCCTAATTGGGTTAGTGTTATTATTTCAATAATGTTGAATTTTAATGTTTATTCTATAAACTTCTAGTAAAATAAAGTTTTTATAGGATGAGATTTAATAGAAATGTATAAATGCTTTGTTGAACAGAAAGGCACAAAGAATGCTCTTGAGACAGGGAGAACATTCGCAACTCTTTTTGCTGACATGGACCTAAGACTTCGCTTGCTGGGCGCACGCACTGAGAGAGAATTCAAACAATTTATGTGGGAACACATGAAAGAACTCGCAGAAGAACAACATGAAGATAACTCAAAGAGAAAGTTTTCCGTAAACTCTGAATTTAAAGATGAACAGGAGCCACCTACTAATGTGAGAAATAATTTGATTTAAGTCTTCACTTTTGACTTTTTCAGTGCAGATGAGGCCTTAATTTTCATAATAACAATAATTTATAGTTTAGATTAATTAGTATCATAATTTTTGAGATAGAGGATGTAATCCACACACATTTCACCTTGGTGATGAATTCAGTTTACCAATTTTTTATAGAGTAATTTGTTACGTTTTGTCATCTTCGATAAATATTCATGGAATAACTTATTGTTAATTCTGTAATGCACTTTTGAAGTCAGATTCAAAATTTGTTTTCATATAATTTCAGACCCATACGAGGGATTGTTGGTTAGCAAAAGGGTTAAGATCAGATGCAAGACGCAGACTTCCATACTATATTTCTGATTATAAAGATGGTAATTTATGATTTTATACTCTGAAATTACACATTAAATATTCATTATACAAATAACTATCATTATATATTAAATAACTATCATTATATTATAATTATATAACTATTATCTTTATCATACTATATGCCTGATGTTAATTCATATAAAATACTTATAGATGTTCTTTGTAGGGATGGGGGTAGGGGTGTAGTAAGCATGGTGTAAATGCAGTAAATTATTATTTTTTAATTTACTAGATTTATCTTGTGATTGATAGTGATAAATGATCATGATTGTGATTGATCGTGATTTTTTTATTGCGATTTTAATCTTTGATTGTTTTGTTAAAACTGACAGGTTTTTGTGGTGCGAATACTTTACATAAGACCGTATCAACAACATTCTTTCTCTACTTTGCATGCATCCTACCAGCCATTGCTCTTGGTGTTCTCAACTATAATAACACAGGAGAGAAAATAGGCAAGTGATCTAATTTTTAAATTTCAAATTTAAATATATTTCAGTATTACATCAGGGGAGGTTGCCCTTATCTCAACTTCTCTTGCAAAATCTTACATAATTTTATTTTATTACATTGTTAGAATTAGTTAAAAAAACAAGATCCAGTTGACACCATGATTCAGTTTGCTGTTTATCTGTAGAATTATTCTAGCATTTAATTCTTCTAATATGTCATCAATTTAATATTATGTCAATTCTACTCAGCATATGAATGAATCCTACAAATAAGTGTATTGCTAATGAAAATATTGGGCGTTAGATATTATAGTATTTTTAATTTCTTGCTGAATTTGTTTTAGATGTTAGAAAGACGATATATTCTCAGACCATAGGTGGTTTAGTATTTGCTGTGTTTGGTGGGCAACCCATGGTTATCCTGTTAACAACTGCACCTCTTGCTTTATATACTAAAGGTCTGAAAAATATTTAGTTATATTTTTTTAGTTTGTGTAAATTCTCGCTTACTGCATGATTTACTGTATATTATCTGTCTCTTGATTTTAACCATTTTAAACAAACAACAGTCTCGTATAAACAATCAAACATATTATTTTCACGTAGTTATGAAATATTTTTAATTTTTAATCTACGATTGCATTATTAGAAATATTTTGTGACTATTTTTTAGTAATTTACAACATCTGTGAAGATTTTGGGTGTGATTTTCTCGGTATGTTTGCTTGTACTGGTTTGTGGAACTCTCTCTTTCTGCTCATCTATGCATTTACAGACGCCAGCAAGCTCATGAAGTGGTGCACAAGGTCTCTTGTCGTAAATCTTTTATTAAATGCTTATGTTTTGATAAATGTTTATATTATGGCAGTTAAAAAACCTTCATTTAATTTCTTACCTTACCTAATATTATTGAAATTTTAATTAGTTTTAAGCTTATATAACCATGCATAAATAAGATATGTTATATTATATCAGTGTGTTATACAGAAATGTATTTTTTAGATCAACTGAAGAAATCTTTGCTCTGTTCATATCTATTGCATTTGCTGTTGACGCTTTTAAGGATGCATTAAGTGGTAAGAACTCGTATCATATAATTATCCAAAACTTTATTAGTTCATGGTACACAGCATACATTTTTGGTGTAATAATGAATTAAAATAAATGTACAAATTTAATGCATTGAAATAAACCTAGAAAACTTTTTAACATTTTTATTTTAACATTTTAATGTTATTAAATGTTATTAATAAATGTTATTATAAATGTTGTTTGTGATAGATTTTAAGCAGAACTATCATTCTGTGTACTGCGATGGATCTCGAATGAATGAAACGATCAAATCTGAGATCAAAAAAACTGAGATTAGCGCGTTAGCGATGAAGGGCGCTGCTATCGCAACTGATGCTCTGACAAAAACTGCTGATGGGGCAGCGACGACAGAGTGCCTGCGTGAAAATAGTCTGCTCTATTTGCTACTGATGTTGGGCACAGTATGGCTTGGGCTGTCTTTATATAACTTCACTAAAACGTAAGATTTTGCATTGATTTGCTTTAATTTAGTAAACATACTAAATGTCTACATCTTATCATTATTGGCAGCATTGTAACTTGTTTTAAATTTAATGACCTGTATAAATAAAAACAAATGTTTAATTTACAGTTAAATGGATTTATTATTATAACATGTACAATTTGCTGTATGGAATATTATTCTATTCTGTGGTCCAAATTCTATTTGCATTTCAGATTATACAATATTTCTCAAATAACGGTTTATTAGTAATTATTTAATAATAAATTATCAGCAATATTTTAATAATAAAATCTTGATTTATATTCTTTGTATTAGGCCATTCTTGAACGCGAGCAAACGAGAGTTTCTAGCTGATTGTGCATTGCCAGTATCAGTCATACTTATGTCTTTCTTTGGTTCATACGTGTTTAGGGATGTTAAATGTAAGTAGAAACAATACAAATCTTTACTTTCCATCATTTTTTCTCAGCTCAAAAATCTGATAAAACTCTACTACAGTAGAATCATTAATCTATAATCTACAAAGAGTTTATAATCAATGACTCACTTGGAGGACAGTTATCACTCAATCATACTTTTAAGTAATAACAGCTATTTATTAATTAGTAAGTTTTGAGATTTTTAAAATAATTTTTGCGTATTTTCAGTGACAAAGTTTGAGATTTTAGATGAAGATATATTCAAGCCAGCGCCCCTACATAAACTCAACCTACCAGAAATACTTGGCGCTATGGGGCTTGGCTTTTGTTTATCCATACTGTTTTTTATGGATCAAAACATTGCAGAGGCCATGGTTAATAGTCCGGATAATAGGTAAGTATTCATTTTACAAAGTTTTCCCTTTACCATACTATGCATGCAAGTAATTTAATTATATCACATCACACAAGAGTCACAAGTGTTTAATCACATAAATTGAAATCATTTCGGTTAATGCCGATAGTTTTGTGTTTGCAGAATGAAAAAAGGATCAGCATATCACTGGGATCTCATGATAGTTGCATTGCTCAATGCTTTCCTAGCTTTCTTTGGTCTTCCTATGATACACGGTGCCCTACCTCACTCGCCCCTACACGTGAGAGCAATGGCAGATAAAGAGGACAGGGTGTACCAGGGGCATGTATATCTCAAGTTAGTACCAAATTCTGCTTCTTTTTACCACACTTTTATTAACTTCATCTGTTTGTTTTTATGTATAGTTAAAATCTTGTCATCGATATTTAGCCAACTTCCCAATGACCCATTGACTTGATATTTTGCATACAAGCCTACTTCCGATGACAATACACGAATCAATTAATAGTTCTCTTAATTGATCAATTAATATATCGTAATTAATTAATTTCATTGATTAATTAATATCAGATTTATATGTGTGGTTTATAAAAAGTATATTTTGCAAAAGGTTATTTAAGTATTAAATCTAAGGTTTTATTATAATTGTAATTATGTCATTGAATTACAATTATTTTTCAATATTTTTTATACAGAATTGTGAGTGTTCGAGAGACTCGTGTGACTGCAATATTATCTCACATTCTGATTGGTCTGTCAGTTCAGTTTATTGATACTCTTCAGCTCATTCCTCGGCCAGTTCTTGATGGCCTGTTTCTGTATTTGGCTATAACGGCCTTGCATAGTAATCAGCTGTTTGAACGAATCATGCTGCTTGTTACTGAACAGGTTAAGAGTTTCAACGAATAGTAGCTTTTAATAGAAGTATTTAATATTTGGGATCTTTTTAATATTATTGATAAATATTGCAATGAACTTAAATGTTTAATATGAAGTTTAGATTTTCTGTTTTTATTTTTACTGAATCGATAAATATAAATATAAACATCAGTGGATAAAAGTACTGTAATTGATTTCAGGTGACAAGTGAAACCTTGTATTTTCATAATTTGCTTTGCTATTGTATATGTCCCAAGTGTTATTACAAACACATTGAAACTAAAATGATTCCTAGCTTATCATAGAAATCTGCAACACTGCTACAAATATTTAAGTTTAGTTCTTGTTTTGCAGGCTGCCTACCCACCAAATCACTACATTCGAACCGTCCCTCAACGTAAAGTTCACATCTTTACTTTCCTGCAGATCTTGCAGCTCGCAATGTTATGCGGTTTTGGCTTTGCTCCGGTGTACTACCTCAAAATGGTCTTCCCAATTCTACACTTTGTCATGTTGCCAATACGGTATAGTAATATTATTTTTCATTTTGCAAAAATTTTGCTTGTGTATATGTATATAAACTGTGTCAAAAGGTGAATATTACAGCAATTCTGTAACTACAACGTTTGATACGCTACAGCATTTTATTGCAGCGAAATTAATTCATGTTTGCATGGTATCAAGCAGTTGTGGCCTTTAAAAATTAATTCTAGCTGATTAATATACAGAATATCTCAGTGTTTTGTAGTTTTATTTCTAAGACTTTTGTGTTTCTGCTTCAGACATAAACTGGTTCCTAAACTAATCGAGAAGAAATACTTAAATTCTCTAGATGGCCACTAGCACAGTATCTCAGTTTTATCCCAGCAATAAAAAGTCATAAAAACATGCAAAGCCAGAGTCTTCTACCAAGATCTGTGTATGAAATTATTCGATTTAAACACAGTGTCCCCCTAATCCTCCAAACTTGGAAGTGGTTCGTTTGCCCCTTTGCTTAAAGTGTCATTTTTCTCAGATTTAAACTTAATAATTCTACAAGAAGTTTCATCATATCAAGGTAATAATGTAGAACTTAAGAAGTTATAGCAAATTTACATTGTGCTAATATGTTATTGCAATAACTGTAGTTAAAAGATGAATATCGCGTTCGTTTGACTGCTGAATAAACTGTCACTTTGAAAGCAATAACATTGCGTAAAAGAAAAGAAGCAATTATATTGACTCCGTTTGATATTGGTTATCAAAAATAATACCTAATCCTGGGTATGCGGACGTTTCGTCAAAGGACGATTCGTCAACGGACTGTTTGTCAAGGACTATTCGTTAGGTTTAGGATTAGATTTAGGGTTAAGGTTAGAGTTGTTAGGTTAGGGTTAGGGGTTATAAGAATCATCCGTTATAAGAATAGTTCTTGATGAACAGTCCGTTGACGAATCGTCCATTGATGAATCGTCCAAGAACCCTAATCCTGTGAGTTGTATATGTAAATACTTCTAAGTGTATTAGTTTTTGGTTAGTTCCGTTCATGTATTTCCTGCCAAAATCACGCAATTTGTGTGATGATAATGGTGTGATAGAAATTTCATTTTAAGAAATTATTGTCTTAGGTAATTAAATTGTTTATCAATCTGTGCCAATAAGTGATTTTTAACACTTTATATCATTTAATTAGTTGCATTACTCTGAGTATCAACTAATATAATAATGCTTATAGAATTACAATAAACTATTTTTTATGTGTTTTAGTTAATACTAAAAAAAAATTCTTATTAGAAATTTAAATGATGATTGTTCATTGATTAGTTGGTCATTTGAAAATATTGTATAAATTATTTGTTGATTTTGAGAACAAATCCTGCAATTGACTTACAGAATTCTACCTGCAGAATTCAGCTTATTCACCGCCTGGAAATTCTTTCCTTTGTACTTTTCATTGGTTGTAATAGAGCTGCGATTGTTTGGCAATAATTTCTTATCTATTATGTAAATACCATGTAATTAGGTTGTTTATTGAAACTTGAGTCTTGTGATAATAATAATGAATGATGTGCCTGAAGATTGACTGATGACATAGCTTTGATGTGCTGCAATGACTAGGAAATGTGAGGAATGTGAATTATGTGATCTCAGCAATTGAGACAATGAGAAAATAAATTTAGCTGAAAGTTGTGTGAATGCCAGAAGAAATATAATTTTGCTATCTTATCGTAATGAAGATTATGCCTAGAAATACAATATAAGTATGTCGATGCAATATCATATCCTTTGCAAAGTATTACATTCTGCAAAAGTTGAATAATTAGATTATTCTTTTTTGCAGCATAATGATGATCTTCCATTTGGTTTTGTGATGTTATTTTCTACTTGTTTGTTTTCATGTTTTAATAGAATTTGTATTAGATAGACAGGCTTTTTACATATTATACCGGTGTTGTCCGCTTTTACTGCTCTCTGCATATGTAAATAATTATTAGCCAGAGTAATGACCAAATTCATGAAGCATAGATATGTAGAGATGAAAGAAATACATTGGAAATTGGTTATCACCATTTACACTTATTTTGTTAGTAATAAATGTAAGAAATTTCAACCAAGTTGAACTCTGGTACATAGTCTTATTGACTATGTACATGTCATAAACTGATTAGCCATAGATTGCATAATTTGAGTGTTATGAAACATAAAAATTCATACAATTTTTCAATCTCTATATGAATTTGTGTCCTTGTGTTAAAAGCGGAAGTTGCTTATTTTTAATGTTCATGAACACCTTTTTACTATAAAATATCTAAATCACAATATTGGTAAATCACAATAATACATGTATGTATGTATGCTTCATGAATTGAGGCATAAAAGCTAGTAGAGTTCTAATGTTAAATGTACTAAGACAATACTCGAGAATGTAAATGTAGAAAGTTTATAAGAGCTTCTGTATTGACTTTTGTTGAATTTATAGACATTTTGTAATTTCTAAGTGTTTTTCTGTTTTTTTAGAGCTTTATACACTGTTTATTGTTTTATATACTGTTATTAGTTTATATTCTCTGTATATATATTTCAATCTTTTTAAAGAAATGACAATATATTATTAAGGTATTTATTAAAAAATTATTTCGCTGTTATTAAAGTTTTGATTCGTTTAAACAGCTACACAAAATGATATTCATGTTGGTTTTAGTTACTGTAATACTTAAACCCTATCTTGTAATTCCTTTTGATTTCAATTTATAAATCTTTGTTTTTAAATTATAACTTTATACCATAATTAAAATATGCACTGTGTTTCTACCTACAATGCTCGTTAATGTAATATCTTAACTGTGATAATGTTCGCTGTTGTAATTCATTAGGTTGTTAGATAATGTAAATACATTATGATTATCATCAACATCATAAAAATCATAAACCATTCAAAGAATAGCTTAGATGTTATATTTCAAATATACTTATTTGATTTTTGATATTTAGTTTTACTCAAGCCATGCAAAGTAACACATATGATTTTTGTGTATTCATCTTGCTCACGTTTTCGGCATGTTTTCTATCATTATTAAATTTATCATTGTGATATGGTAGGTACAGTTTTTCTAATATGTTTCCCAATATGTTTTCCTAATAATCATATTTTATCGAACTTGATGAAATTTATTTTGTTCTTTTTATTATTGTACAAGAACTCATTCTGAGAAGGAATACTTGTACAATATATTCTAATTGTTAATTAAATTACATAACAATCTCTATTATTTTCAACTTTATAGTATCTTGTACCCTAGTTCTACTCAATATTTGCGTATTATAATAGAAAACATTAAATTTGTTAGTGAAAGTTAGTTTTAATAGTATCCGAATATAATCCCTGTTAAGCTGTATGAATCATTTTAATGCTAAATATTATTTGTTCGCTTAAATATAATTGTGATGATGTTGAGAGAGAATTTTTGGCAACTGTATATATTATTACGTAGAAACTATGCAATAAATCGCATTACATCATAACAATAGTATTCTTTTCTGTGTTATGTTATTTTTAGATTTTCTTAAATAAATAGAAATAGAATACATAAAGAGAAAAAGAAAAAACAAATAATGAAGTTTTAATAAATATTAAATGAAGAATCATACTAAAGTTATGTCCAGAAATTGCAATAAATTAAAAGTAATATCAGAGTAGATAAATAATTACAAAATGAGATAATTGTATAATTGTCTCGCATGAAAAAAGACTACACGTTAAAAATTCTATATTTATTAAAGTTGAATTGAGTAATTATATAATCAACTGTGAAATTTAAACATTCATTTTTCTATCAAAACAAATAGTTTACGAATAATATATATTTACATTGTAAAGAAAGGTAAGAAAATATCGAGGTCACTCAATCGGAATCAACGTTTATTAGGTCAAACTATTAGCCAATCATTGCAATCGATTTAATTGAGGAATCATGAGCCAATAAAATTGCCAGTTAATTATATCGTGTCTCAAAATTGACCAATCATAGACTTTGATCTAATATAGACTGAATGATGTCAAAAACGTGATCAATATCATCACGTGTAAGCTCGCAGCTTATAGGCACACGCAGGCTGTAATTTAACACAACAATAAATCTATAAAGACTATAAAAGATGTATAACATTTCTAACTTATCACACTGAAGTTTACACTTCAGTGTGAATTTTTTTAAATTGACAATAAATGTATTTTTACTTTGTAATATTTCTTTATACATATTTTTCTTTATCAGGTCTTGCTGTGAAGTGGTCCGCCTATCAAATTTCAAACCAAATATCTCTATTTTTAAACTCTTGTAGCTCGCAACATTGCTACACCATTCAGTAAAACTCGAAATTTCTTCTCTTCATTCGTACATTTAAAATTAAAAACAAATGTTCAAATTTGTAATTGATTTTTTCACAAAATTGATATTTATTTAAGCTTCAGGGACCTTGTTGAACACCAGTAACTTCTAATGTCATATAATGTAATCCAGAGGATAATCAAATTCACTCTCCAAACAGTCTATAGCCTCTGTTAGTTAAGCTTCTAACTAACTTTATACTTAGAAATAATTTAGAATTATTGATAGTAAAAGAAACCTTAAAAATAAATTAGAATTATTGAGAGTATAATAAACCTTGGTGTTGGAGGTTTGACTTCTTCAGCCAAATAAGCTGCCATAGTAAGAGCAATGTTTTGTTCCTCTGCCTGAATCATTTATAAAACAATTTATGACTCACAAATGCATTTATTATTAGTATTGCAAGATGTAATGTGTAGTTGTATTTTTAGCTTAAAGAGGATTAAATACAATGAGAATCTTGTGTCAATAATATCTATATTACAGAATCTAATATAGAATCTAATGTCTATAAGAAACAGAAATCATTCATTTTCTGTTTTAATAATTAGTATTACTTACACAAAATCATAACATTTACAAGTGATAAAAAATGAATGAAACATCAACTAAAGTTTTAAAATGACTGTATATTTAATTACTATATTATTAATAATTAACATTATAACAAAGACATAATAATGTCTAATTATTCAAATAATTATCAATTAATGACCTAGTAATCAGAACAAATACTAACTAATGAATAACGAAGAGAATTAAATGTAAAAGATCTACTTACTAAACGCACGATGTTCCTTAATGTCTTACAGTCGACATCGCGATCGCCTGATTGGTCGGCTAGACTGAGGTGAATGATTGGTGAGATGGGCGAGCCAATAGCAATCAAGCCCTTCAACCTAGTATGATAGTTAATTAGACATTGAATTTTTATAACTAAATAAAGATGATAGAATAAATACTACAAAATATTCAACAACATGTACTGAATGCTTGCTCAACATTTTCATTTAACTTTAATCATATTCTGTATGTCTTGGAGGGGGGTTGCGTTTTAGTTTTGGGGGAGGGGGGTTGGGGACATATCTATAATATATTATCATGAAAAAGATACTTCTTGTAAATGACAGATTAAATAATCTCATTTCTAATTCAAAATTGCATAAAATGCTAAAAACTGCAAAAATTGACATAACAGTAAAAGTAAATAAATGAAATGCTCACTTGGAAAACTTGTCGTGAGCGTATTCGCATATCTCATGAAGAGTCTCCAACATTTCTATCAGTAACACGACGCGTTTTATAAACACATGTGAATTAATTACGTTAAATTTATCAAATACTCCTTATACAATGGTCAATTATGCATAGCATTCATTCATTTTCACGCTAAATCAAGTTAAACATCTGATGAAATAAAGCTGGAATATAATTAAATGCAAATTACATAAACAATTAAACTCGTACATTCGTAATTAATAAATTCAATCGAGACTTAAATCAAACATTACTTCTGAACTATCACATTTCTTTGCAACATTTACCATAAGTTATTAGAAAAAACGAATATCAATTCAAGGCAAATAAGAGATTGCGTATAGATTATTAAAAGAATAAGGAATAATGCAGCCCTCACCAGGAGCACTGTCAAGAATATCGAGGGCAGTAATTGCTCCCTGTGAGAGCATGGGGGGGGCAGAGGCAGAGAAACAATATCCAAGCCCAGACAAACGCTAAGTAGATAAAAAAAATTATTTATTAAAAATTTATTAAATTAAATTTTTATTCCATAATAAGGGCATGTAAATTCTTCAGTTTTTGTTTGTAAAGAACAAAAGTAAGCAACAGAAGTACAGGAAATAGATCAGATCCACAAGGCACTCTAGATCATAGCATCACTCGTAAATCACCTTCAATGGGAACCCGGACAAAACGGCCTCAAATAAATTAACCCGTCAAATCTGCTCCATCGATTAAATTAATAACCCTGAATATAACCTAATGAACTCTGAATGTAACAATACCGTAACTCTAATTCAAATTATAACCTAAAACATAATCCTAACCCTAACTCTAAGAATTACTGATTGGGGTCGTTATGATGGGTCAAGGCTTCTTCGCTAACCATCCGCTCTTATCAGTTGATAAATAATAAATAGAATCATTTTTATTAGAAGTTAAAAGTATTTAAGAAATAAAAGACACTGACTTGGTGATCAATAACGTAGGCTTTACCGCAACAGAATCCCCCGACAGACGCAATAGCGTTCTCTAGAGAACCGGCAATAAGATCAACTTCATCAATCTACGCATCAAATGATGATAAAATCTAGTCAATATTTTATACTACATTCACTAAGATGTTATTGACTAAGACGATTGCCAAGTATTTATCAATTCAAAATAAAATTAATAAAATTAATAAAGTATAAGCTTCAACTTATTTTTATACGGATAAAAGAACAGATATCACAAAACTATAGATTTCAATACTATTTTCTTTTACACTACAAACTTATGATCAGCAACGGTATAAATTTCAACAACTCATTGAAACAAAATTGACAGTGTGTAAAACAAACACTTTATGTATAAAATGCCTGCCCAGAAAAAGAAGGCGCATTTTATTATTATCAAAATCTCCAGCAATATACATGAAAGTTAAGATTCTTAAATAAATTTTCGAAGTAAAGAACAAAATAATGTCATTTAGGTAAACTTACTGGAACATTAAAATGCTCAGTCACCCCTCTACCAGTCCTACCCAGTGTCCCAAAAGAAACGCTTTCATCCATAAATATCCTCACCTTGTACTGATGCTTCAATTCAACCTGTGTTAATGCAAGTCAAAATTAACTCCAGTCGCAAAAATCTACTTTTATTTACATAAAATAATAATAAAAAAAAAATTACTAATGGTTAAATTTAATTGATTGAACAATTTTATATGTCTGAAATTCTTTACTAATGTTAAAGACATTATTCGTTGATAAAAAGAATAAAAAATATAGAAAAAGAGATACCAGTTTAGGCAGGGGACAGAGATCTCCATAATTCATATACAATCCTTCAACAATAAGAAACCTTCTTGTTACTTTTGCTTTCTTTGGGTTCTATTCAAATAAAACAACAAAGCAATTAAACTAACGATACATTAATACGTCATTTAAGAAGTTAAGTTTAAAGTCATGGATTATCGTATTATAAGCGCAATGTCTCAGACGTAGCTGTCAATTTAAGTTTCTTACATGAGGATGCAGCGAGTTAGAGAATAGCGAGCTATCCGGAATTCAAACCTGGACCCGTCGCATACGAATCCAGAGCTCTAACCACTTCTCTAACTACCCTTGACATTTAATGACATAATTAAACGACATTAGTTACATAACTGTACGACTGTTTAAAGTTATTTATTTTATAAAAAAACCGACGTAATAAATTATTGATTAAATGAAAGAGATATTTCTACTGAAACCTTTTTGTCGTCACGCTGTTGATCAAGTAGCAGACGTTCTAAATCCTTGACGTCGTTATGTTTAAAGTAATGCACTTTACTTCTGCTTGCCTGAATGCCTTTCTGAATGGCAAAATGAACACCTTCATCTCTGTAACACAAAAGAAACTTCAAGTTAAACCAAATCTGAATTTATATGAAACTTCAAGTTAGTCTAATTTAACCAAACCTATCATTTATATGATTGCTTTTGGAATAACCAATATAAGATTTTCACAGAGCCATTACACAAAAACTAAATACTGTTTTTTGGCCAACTTCACGCAATCACTTTAGCTGAAACTAGTTTCAAAACTGATTTTAATTCAGATTTAAATTTAAAACGCAAAGTGCACAATTATTTCACTGATGCAAGCTTAATTAATTGAAATTGATATTAGTTATCTAAAACAGGCCAATATCAACTAAATTACTCGAATCAAATTAACGCAGATCAAAACTCACGCAAAGATGACGTCACCACGTTTAGAGTACGCTGGTATGGCGCTAGCAATGGTAGCAAACCCGTACGAGTAAACGATAGCTTCCTCACACCCCATGAATTGTTCCAACTTCTCTTCTAACTTTAAATGAACGTCTAAACATAGAACATAAAACATTACGTTAAAAAACATTATAGAACTTTACATTAAAAAGTATATAAATATAGTTTAATAATTATTTAACAGTTTATAAAAGTATGTAAAAAATAAGAAATAACAGATTGCAACAGATTGATAACAGATGGTTCGGATGAACTAAAGGATGCAACAAGGTAGTGAAAATTGATTATTAAAAAGTGCAATATTTGGATCAGTGATTTATAAGGGATAAAACTAATGAAATATAAAAATTTCACTTACCGACTGTCCCATAAAATCCACGAGGGCCGCAAGACCCCACACCATATTTTCTTAAAGATTTTACGGCGGCCTCCTGATAAAAAATGTATAAAAATATATTACAAAAATGTAATCTAGCAAAAGTATCAACTTTATACTGCAATGAATAAAGAATTTATTGCAAATATTTATAAATTAATGAACATAAACATTAAATATTTGCAATACGGTATTAATTATAAAAAATAAGAAACTTTTAAATAATTTTAATTAAATTTAAGACAAAAAAGCAACGAACTCAAATAAAACTGACAGCTGAAGTTAAAAAGAACTGACAGGTGACATTTACCTCGATGTCAGCTCTGCCTGACATGCCAAGAAAGTTGAGAGAAGCCATATTGAGACACTGACGACCATTGATGCTTATTTGCTTACCTATCTTGCTATATTGTCAGTGAATAACACCAAAAAGAGGTAATAATATACTATTTAATAAATTAATTTATCAATATATATTAATATTTAGATAAAAGAGGTAAATAGATACACAGAAATATGTTATTATTACAAAGACAAGAATATTTCAGATCTGTAATCAAATCTGCGTTCTAACTTATTATAAAATTTAAATTAACTTTTAATCAATAGTCATATTAAAGGTGTATCAAGTCTGTAAAATATTGCAAATTGAAAGTAATCATACGACAGAAATTTAATTTTAATTTGCACAAATAAATTTAAAGAATTTCTATCTTAAAGTTTTACAAATATCTTAAAGTTTTAAGAAAACGAACCTGTCAACGAGTCTGTTTTCCATATCTTGTAGGATCGGATGATTTTCATCAACATCTGGAACCAGGGGTTCAGGTTGCCACTCTTCTATCAGTTCCTCTTTTTCCTTCAAAAATCAAAAACCAAAATAAATAAATACCTAATAAATTTGTATCTAATAAAAACATTAAATCATAATAAACACAAATAAACGGCTTATACTAAACGAAATCTAAATAAATTTTAGCATTTGTAATATCATCCGCAAGTAGGTTTTTTTCATTCTAAATTAAGATTTCTTTAAATGTATAGCCTCCAACCTTTTCAGTGAGTACAGTTCTCTCAGGTTTGTAGCTTTTTGTGAAAAACAATAAACGAACGATCCACAGAATGAGTGCAACCTCAAAGATTAGATGATAACTCGGGGCCTTAGAAAAAAAATTCAATTTAATTTAATTTTTAATTCAATTATATTCAAAATATTTTAATGAATGTCAACTGAAGTTTTATTTGCCACACTTGTTCAAACTATTAACATTCAACATATTAACTTTTATATTGGTTTTAATATGTCAAAATCTGCATCGCTATATTCTGCATAAAATAAAAGCATTTCCATGTTCAAAAGAAATTTCTTAAAATTGCAAGAATAAATCAGTTTCATTAAATCAATCAGAAATGATGTTATAAAGACATTGACGAATTAGACATTTTAAAACATAGATATTTTAAAGTCTCTACAACTTGTAACCGATAAAAACAGCCAGAAACTTTTGACGGTATCTTTTATATGACATTAATGACTAATAACTGACCATAAGCACAAGTGTACACTGCTAATTCGCTCAATTGAAACCAAACTTATTATAATTATGTTCTTTAATTAATACTAGAACCGTTTTTATCCATATTGTGTTTATCCGTATACTGTATAAGCGAGATAGAGAATAACAAAACAGAGTAATCAGTTATAAGTCCAAGATGAAAGATTATATTTTAAAAAGACGCGTTATTTATTATAACCTGCAGAAAGGCCTGAATCATCTCGTAGAGGTCCCACGAGGCCTGGGGACCGTCATTGCCACCAGCCGCTGAATTAGCTGGCACGATGCCAACCATTCTCAACGCGTCACGTAAAACGACCTTCATAGACTCACCCATACGTAACGGACGCAAAACAAATTAATCCGATTGGCTAAATGAATAAAACAGACACAATGATATAAATTCAATACGTATTGTTTACAATAAATATAAATGACGATTTCGCAGTAAATTAATTTTTTTAACAAATACACGAAGTAAACAGTTCAACAATGAGGAATTTTAATAACTACAATTTTGAGTTATTCATTCAAATGAGCACTTAATGATTAATTGGCTTCCATTAAAAATGAACAAAAATGATCACTAAAAATCAATTTGGATTAATAAGTAACTGATAATGTTATTATATTAACAAGAAAGGATTAAACGCTTCGATTCTCATTAATACCGCACTAATTAGCATTATTTAGGATGGCCAGGTCGGGTTTTATACCGCATCTTCCCTTGTTGCCTAATAGGCGAGTCGGGATTAGATAAATTAGTCACATAATTATCATTATATAATATATACCTGTATTAATTACTCGCAAAAATTATAAATAATTAACACATTGAGTAATTAATAATTAAATAAAAAATACTTAATTGGTAAAAATATGTACCTGGTAAAGTACAGTGGCGAATAATTTGATTCTTCGATTATTTTTTAATTTTAATTTATGAAAATTAATCACAAAAATTATTATGACTAATACCGTGGATTCCACTACATGTGTCTTGACACGAATTGTTCACAAAATATTTCATTTTGCTCTGCTATGTACGATTTTTAAGCCTTATTTAATGTTTAATTTTTTACATTCAATATTATTTAGTTTGCAACTTAAATCATTGTTCTATTTCTTAATTGGTTTTTAATGAAAGAAATGAACCAAAAGTGTCGAAAGAGTTTTCAACATGTTACAAGCATTGCATTTGGCTTCACGTTTTTTATATTGTACTTGATATCATCTGACGATTGAAAAGAACTAACGAAATGTAGTTTCATTTCACACCAAATTTGATTATTTTTCACAAAGAAATAATTGTTTAAAGAATTTTCAACACAAGTTTAAAGCCAAGAAGAACTGTAACGTTTAGAGACGAACTGTAACGTTTAAGCGATCATCGGCTACAGAACACTGGCCATGGAAGATAAAGGCTTTTTCTGTCTAGACCGGATTTGAACCCTAACGTTCGGAAATGAATGAATTTAACCGAGTTGCTCAAGAAGCTAGCTGATTCCGCAACGGAATTGCAAGAGAGAGAGAGAGAGAGAGCGAGAGAGAGAGAGAGAGAGAGAGAGAGAAAGAGAGTGAGAGTGAGAGAGAGACCGCTGTTGAGATCTGTGATGATGAATCTATATCTACCATAGTTTCGAAGGTGATCAGTCAAGCAAATATCTGAAGAACTTTTGTGTTCCTCTCTCGATTTTCCTTCTATGTCTCCCTTATTCTCGCATATATGTCTTACTTGACAGTGTTTTAAAATGTAATTTACTCCATTTTAGCATCAATTCTGGAAAAGTGAACAAGGGAGGGGGAGGGGGTTGGCAGGGGGCACAGTAAACAATGCAGCTTACTCTTCATGTATAATCATCGTTTCCTTCTCATTAATAAAAAGCAAATAAAGATGTAAAAAAACAAATAATAAATTTGCTTACTGTGCACTAGAAATAATAATGTTTGCAAGTTTCGATCGGTCCACCACCCCCTCCCCTAGTATCATCTCCCCCCGTCCTCCCGCAGTCCACCGAGTGACATTACTCATTCGTTACTGTCATCGGACTATTATGGATCCACGTCCAGTTGAGTGGAGTCCCGAGACGGCAGGCAGCGTGTGACCTCTTGGATGCAGGTCGTATAAAAATGAACGAATGATAAATTCAATTAGCATATTAGACCGACAAAAAAGTATACATAGCGACGGATCCAAAAAATATGGACTCATTCGGAGGGCAAAATTAGGGGTGGGGGAGGGGGGGGGGGAATAGGAAACTTGTGAATTATTAATTTACGGAATTCAAAGTGTTGATTCATTAATTAGACGGGCCTACAAAGTTTTAAAAGTAGGCTATATTATTATATGGTTTCATCGGTTGAAGAGTCAACTGATTCATTTCTTTTTTGTTTTTTAACTGAAAAGAAATAAATTTAAGAAAATAGACCTCAAAGTAAACTAGCGATTTGTGGAATCAGATAAATAATATATATTTTTACTTCAGTTGACTGTTAGTTAGTTTGAGACATTAAAATTCTTCAAAAATCGCTAAAAACTACACGTCAGATAACTTATTACTTAACATCTACACTGTAATTATAAACTTCATGTTACAGATTGTAAGTAACAGTATTATCAATACATTATCATACAAACGTCCATATAGAAAAACAATCAGAAAGACAACCAGACACACGAACATATACCCAGATGCTCAGACGGTAAAAAAGAACAACTAGCAATCATTTCTGTCGAGATTTTTTGACCCTCGGGACGTCAGTACACGTCTCTTGATTTGCCTTTAGTTCAGCTCTTGGGCAGGACGATGTCCATTTTCCGCTCCACTGCTCTCGTCTTGAAGGTCACGTGTACTGTCTCCAAGACAGTGTACCGAGACAGTGTCTCGTTCTTTCCGTTTTCCGTGCTTTTGTCTTTTTTTGCATCATTGTGGTGAATCCGGGAGACAGAAGTTGTTGCGAATCTACGTAACTTTAACAATAAGTTTTTTGTACTCAGACAAAACGGGCAAAAATACAGTAACCCGACAAAACGGCTCCGAATAGAGTAACCCGACAAAGCAGGTCCGTCAATTCATTTAATAACACAAATCATAACCCTAACCTTAACTAAAGCTAAATTTAACTCTAATCTTAGCACAAAACATACGCTTTTATCGAAGACGCATGATTGAATTTACTTCGAGTCGTTGTGTTCTGAAAATGTATTTATATTAAATTGTACTATTTAATGATATTTTGACTGTAATTTGAATGTTAGCATTTAATATTAACGAATTTCGCGCAAAACATCTCTTCCTTTAAGATTGAAAAAAATCGAATATTTTAGATATTATTTGAACTAGAAAACCATTATTTCATAATGGTTTTCTTTTATTTCTTTATTTTTATTCAATCATAGGGTTAATCTTTCATGAAACGCTTTGTCACTAAAACGGCTTATTAATGACAGAATCTAATACATGACAAAGTTATGTATTACAGATTCTATCATCAAGCTGACATAAATATAAAAGGATGGCTTAATCTTTCGAGATCCTCTTATACTGGACTTTTCGACATGAAGGCTGATTGGCGGATGAATCCTATTGCGATTTTAAACTTAGATTAGATATTTTTCAAGTCTTTCTTCTAATCTTTTCTTTGCTGTAATTTAAGACGGTTCGCTTAATTACAGTAACGATGAACGAAGATGGTAACTTTGTTTCTAAAAAAGATTTTAAATTAGTAGTACAAGCTTAAATAATGGTATTTTTAATTAATTTACTTCGATTTTTGAACATAATACGTCGCTAATGTTGTTGTGGGAAGTTATGACGAGAAAATTTTATGAAGCAATTGCAATTCATGATTTATTATTCTCAATCCTATATCATTTTGATCAATGATACTTTAGCAATAAGTTTTAAGAATTTTTTTAGAAATAGTTTTAGAAAGTAAAATACAAATCAGATACGATTTGTATTTTAAAGATGGTTTTTGTCAGTATTTTAAAGACGGTTTTGCGAGAAAATAAATGCTATTTAATGGATATTTAATAATATCCATTAAATCATATTTATATTCTCTCAAAAACCATCTTTAAAATACTGACAAATAATTCTCCTCTGAAAAAAGATTGGTTTATGCCGGTATGCAAGATCGAAAGATTTTTAATTATGTTTGCTAGCGAACATTTCTGACCTATTTAGAGAAATTTTGTCATTTTATCCCAATAACATTATGATAAAATGACATAATTTCTATAAATAGGTCAGAAAT